>CATIWO010662219.1:0-18455 GCA_949673435.1 Macaranga tanarius
TAAATTTTTATTCATTTAAATATTTTAAAAATATATTATTACAAAAAATCATAATTTTATAATAAATTATTTAGTAAATAATTTATTTTAAATTATTTTAATGAATAATTTAAATTTATACATTGTATTTTTTAAAAAAAATTTAGTTTATTTAGGCTCGTTTAAGCTCGTGAACAGCTCGCGAACATTTAGCGGCCTAATGAGTTCGGCTCTAGTTCGGCTCGTTTATAAACGAACCAAACCTGAACTAGCCAAAGCTCAGCTCGGCTCGGCTCGTTTACACCCCTAGATTCAAGATCCCATTGCAATTCTTGAATCAAGATTCAAGATACCCATTTCTCAAAATTGTCACAAGCATGCATGCACACACATGTAACATCAGATGCAACTTTTCATTCTTATTTGCCTTTTATCACCTTCTTACATTTGTAACGGCTTTTGTGCAACTTCCATTCCACGACAGCATTTGATACACTAAAGCCATTTCCAACTTATAAGTCTAAAATGTGGCGTAACACCTCCAATTTTTTTTTTCCACAAAAAAAAGAATATTTTATTAATTGAAATGTAGAGTTTATAACACATGTGAAAAGCTTGTCACCAAATTTTCTCAAGCTATCACAATGAAATGGACTTGTAAGGTCATCTGTGAGCCA
The DNA here is from genome assembly GCA_949673435.1 of Macaranga tanarius. Lineage (NCBI taxonomy): Eukaryota > Viridiplantae > Streptophyta > Magnoliopsida > Malpighiales > Euphorbiaceae > Macaranga > Macaranga tanarius. The sequence continues at coordinate 657 of CATIWO010662219.1, forward strand.
CCAATATCCAATGGCTTCTTCCCCACATAGTGGAGAACACTGAAAAGAGCATCCAAACACAAACTTATACTGTAAAGAATAGTTAAACTCCAACAAGAAGTGGAGTAAATCAACAATTACAAGGTGAATGGTCTTTTGTTAACCTCGAGGCACTTACATTAGTTTTCAAGGAGCAAGTAGCTAGGTCAAAGTTGGAAGAGATTTGATGACATGTTAATTTTTGGACTTCTAGGCTCTTTTCTTGAGACCTTTGAAAGAATATCCAAAAGAAAACATGATTATGATGTCAAAAAAAGCTAGACGGCCAAATGCATAGTTTTACCTCTTAACTTTATATCTTGAATATCTTTCAATTTTCATTATTTATATTCAATTTTTAAAATTTTATTTTGAACATATTTAACTCTTACAGGCAGGGGTGAGTAAAAAAACTGAAAACTGACTAACCGAATTAACTGGTTCGATTTGATTATATAGGTTTAGTTCGATTTCGGTTTTTGACAATTTATAACCGACTAGTTCGGTTCGATTTCGATTTTCAATTTAAAAAACTGAAAATAACCGAATCGATTCGGTTAGTTTCGATTTTCTCTCTGGTTTGGTTCGGTTTCAGTTACAATTCTTTCTTAATCGGTTTGGATCAGTTTTGGTAGTTCTTTAACCGAACCAACCGATGTTCAGCCCTACTTACAGTAAATAAAACCAACTTTTTTTTATAAATAAATGTTAATATAGATTAAACACTAAAATAATGTTAAATTAAATAAGTAATATAATTAAAAATAATTTTTTTCTAACTTTTTGTTTTATTTTTAAATTTAAATTTTATTATTTTAAATTTACTTTTGAACATTATATATGTTTAAAATTATTTAAAATTAATGTTTGTTCATTTCGATATATATATACAAAAAAATTTATATATTGTGATAAATACATTTTTGACAAATTAAATTTTGTCATAATAAAGAGGTTTATTGTGACAAAATGAAAACTTATCATAATAAATGAAAAAAATAGAAACAATTATGACAAAAAGAAAATTTGACAAAAGTGTGTATCACAATAAAGGGAAGTATATGATAAATGGTGACGGAAAGTGTTTGTCATAATATTTTGTCACAATAATTGCGTTGTCAAATTTTGATGCCAAAAAAATTTATATAATATGACAAATACTTTAGTCATTAAAAATTTTTGTCATAATAAAAAATAGTGACAAATTATAATAAATAATATTTATTGTTGCAAAAAATAATTTGTCACATCATGTAACATTATATATGATTTTGTGAGAAAAAATTTTTATCACTAAAAAAAATAATTTTATGACAAATATTTATCAGAAAATATAAATTATTAATTATGTATGTAATTATAATTTTGTTTATAATGTTTATATGTGATTTTTTTTATATATTTTGTTTGTTTATGTGAATTTAGTTTCATTGTAAATTTTTATAAATAATTGAATTATGTATCATAAATAATTTTTTTTTATAATGATATGATAATGTATTTCTGGTATTTTACTAAATTAGCTATCATGTAATTTTTTTTGTGCTACAATAAAAAAAAGCAATAAATATTCCTAGGACCATTATAGGCCAAACTATTCCAAAATGAATATCCTCAGACTCAGTAAATTGAGAATAAGCCCACTACTATTGTGACACCCCTCCCCACCAACAATCCACCAAACAGTACTGACACTTTGACTGCTCCACCGGAGACACCGATGTGGAGAGGCGTCACTTCTATGTTACAATCCAGCCAACAATCACTATCCAACAATTTCTACTATATTCCATTAGATGTAATTAAAATTATTAGTAACAATCGTCTATATAAGAGCAAGAATGATGGCAAGCTAAAATATACAGCTGATATAATATACAATAAGACAGCATACTACAAAAAAGCTGTTAGGGAATGAGTTATCCTAAATATATACAAATGTACATCAAAAAGAAAGGACAAACTCATCCATTCCTAAACATACAAGGTCTAACTAGACTGCCATAACTACAACAAAAGGGTTCAGTTACTATCTATCACATGCCCTATCTCATAACAAAAAAAGTGATCTTGACGGAAACTAGGTCCAAGTCAAAGAGAGCCGAACCCCAGAAGTGGTGATGTGCGTCATTGTAATTACTGTCAAACATCCATCGAAAAAGTCCAATATGTCTGTGTGTGTATGATAATCGACTACTATTGGCTATAAAATGACTCTGAAATACAGAACTGCATCAACGTTATAACAAATGTAAAAGTGTACCTCCCTCTCTGACCCATCTACTTCATATGTCATAGTGGTCCACATAATGGCCATACTATGTGTAATATTAACAAAGTCTATCCTATGCTGAAAGGAGAATAAAAGCAAAGTGGTGAGTATTTTCTTAAGAAAATACCCAGTGAATGGACAGACTACAATGTTATCCCAAAAATCAATAAGAAATAACAATAATCTAGAGCATTTGGAAATAATCAACACAATCAACTTTCTTTTAGAATATCATTTTAATCATATACATAGCACAGTACAACACAACACAATTTTCCAAATATGAACATAAATAGGTTAGGTTGTCATTGATGTAGTGGGTACCAGTTAGCACATCGAAAGTCCAATCTAGGTATGCATATCGATCTATAACCACTCAAATTAGCCCCAAAAGCATATAAGAATCTCAAGCGCTATCTCAAAGACAGTTATTACAATCTCATACTCAATTCCGTCAATTTCTCTTTGTACCCTAAGTACAAGAATATCAATCATACGTGAGTTGCTGTGCTTCGGACACAATCTTACATCTCATAGAACCCTATCGTACCCCGGGCACGGTCTTACTATAACCACCTTTCCCTGCTATGTACATGTGCTCAGAAATCATCATATTTTCATAACCAATCATGTTTTCAATCAAATTAAAAGCCTATATTATCTCGGGTAACAAATAAAATACAAATTAAGGTTAAAAACTGATCAAAAGCAACTCAAACATCGTTTTAAATCACTGAGGCACCAGCTTAGTGCAGAGGCGCCGTCCTTATAGCCACTGAGGCACCGCCTTATCGACACCATGCCACTGAGGCACCACCTTATCACCTGCTGAAATGCCACTTTATCACCTGCTAAGGCATCACCAGATTGCATAGAGGCATTGTCCTTATAGCCACTGAGGCACCGCCTTATCGACACCATGGCCACTGAGGCACCTCTTTATCGCCTGCTGAGGCGCTGCCTTATCGCCTGTTAAAGCATCACCTTAAAGCTTCAAATGGGCTGAGGCGTCGCCTGATCGCCCTGTAACGTTCAAAAATTCTAAAATCAACCAACATATGCAATTTTTAATCCAAAAACAATAATAAATCATCCAAAAACAAGTATATCAATCAAAGAAGTGAAGAAAGGAAGTCCACTTACAGAAATGTAGATTCCTTCTCTTTTTCCTCTCCTTCTGGCAGCGTTTCCTTCATTTTTTTCATTTCATTTCTTTCTTTCTTCCTCTGCATCTTCTTTTTTATCTTCATCAATAGCGGTTTATGCCAAATTATAGTTTAGTCCCCTAACTTAATTTCTTTCAATTAAGTCCTTTTTTAAACTTATTTTACTTACGATTTAGTCCTAATCCAAAATAACTTAAATTATTTGGATACAGACATGACAATTCTCCCCCACTTAAGAAATTTTATCTTCAAAATTTGGAGAAATGCTCTTTTCAAACTAATTCATACCTGAAGATAATAGGTACAGATATTGTTGTTTCATATCCTCCTTGTGTTCCCACATAGCTTCTTCGCGTGAATGATTCTTCTACAATAATTTGACTAAAGGAATAACTTTATTACGTAATACCTTTTTTGTCACTTGCCAAAATTGATATTGGCTCTTCTTTATAGCTCAAATTCTCCTATAATTCCACTTGTTGTTCCTGTTGTAACACCCAGCTTTTAGAATACATATTCATATCTTATGCATTGCATTTTATATATGGTATAATGGTGAACTCGATTTAAGTTTGAAAATGTGTATGAATTATAAAGAGGGACCTAATTGCAAGGGAAATGAGATTAAAATGTCACAATTAAAAGTTAAGAGGTGGCATGTAATATTCCTATTTCATTAAGGGGTGAAATGGATATTTTAGTGATAAACCTCTACAAATATCTAGAGTTTCCTTTATTTTAATCTTATTTAATTACTTGGCCAACTAGATGCACAAGTGGAGGATTGATATGTGAACATGTGTGTGCGTGTGTAGAGATTGTAGAAAAGAAATTCTACTAGAAAGAGGAGAGTGATTTTGATAGGGTTTGAGAGATTTTGATCTTGATCTACTCATCTAACAAGAGTTTTAGGAAAATTTAGGAGGTCTATAAGCAATTGGAGCATCAATTGATAAGTTTATGCATGTATTTTTATTATTTGAAGTTCGGTTAAGAGCAAATTCGTGCTCTGTTTCTGAATTTTTTAGTCTTACATTTTTATCATAACTTGAGTTGTAAAACTCAAATTTGTGCAAGGTTTAATATTCTGGAAACTTTAAAGAGTTCTCTACCACTCGTATGTTTTGATATTGAACTGATTATGCCTCTAAGAGGGGCTAATAGGACTAAACATTTCGGTGCTCATACAAAATACTCTGTGTGACCTGATTGGATTAAAAAATTTATAATTTATTCTATACATGTATAAATTGGATAATTCTAGTTAGAAATGAAAGCGAACATATAATACTAGCTCCTGGATTAAAATCATAATCATAGGGTTTTTGTACATGATATTTAGATATATCAAACTTGAGGTGACATATTATACAAGTTAAGCTTTAGTGCATATATGATTTGTTGTATATGTGTTTGATATATGGATATGTGTAGGAGCTACAAGAGGCAAGGAGAAGATAACCAGCTAGGAAAACTCTTTTTATTTAAAGTTGGAAAGTACTTGTGGTAAGTAGTTATTAATATATAATGAATGAGATGCAATGAGATGTTAATATTGTTAATAGATTATTAACCTTATATAATAATTGATAAATTAAGAATTGTATGTGAATAATAATGCTTGTGAGATATACCAAGTAAATATATTGTGGACTTAATTTTAAATATATACTATCATTGATAAGAAATGCATATAGATGATATAAACTCATATTGATAATGAAAGAAATGTGTGAATCATATTTGTTATCATCTTTGGGTGATTGAGTTTGAGAATATGAGTATATTAGATGAATTATAAATCTTGAGTTGTGATATGGAATATGATAATATTATAGTATGCTATAACGTGATTAATATTTGCATACTAGAGTGAGGTTGATGTATTTGTTATGAGGTATATGTTGATGAATTTGTTATGAGATATATGGTTGAACATGGTAAACATAAAATATAATGGTATTAAATTTATGGTTGTAAGTGTGTATGTATTATGAACTTGAGTTTGGCCCATTGGATATAAATGATGCTATGTTTGTAAGTAAATGTGGATATGATGTATGATAAATAAGTCGATTGGCTAAGTGTCCGTCGACAAGATTAAATGATATTATGTCGATTGGCTTGACCGTCGACAATATAAAATATTGAGTATATCAATTGACTAAGTGATCGTCGACAATATGAAATGTTGAGTATATCGATTGGTTAAGTAACCGTTGACAATATGAAATGTTAAGTAGGTCGATTAGCTAAGTGTTCGTCGATAATATTAAATATTGATTATGTCGATTGGCTAAGTGTCCGTCGATAATATTAAATTATATTAAGTCGATTGGCTAAGTATCCATTGGTAAGGCAAATGATACTATATTGGCAATACTAAGTGATGTGGGCTGTGGAACTATAAAATAGGAGTATAATCGTGAACATGAAAAGTGTTGATTGTAAGTGTATATATAAGGATATATATGATCCTTTATTTGTACAAGTGAATACTAGATGAAATGTTATGAATGTTAGATATGAATTTGTGAAATATGAGTACAAATATTTTTGTATGATCATAAGTGTGTATTTTTCTATTTATGTAATTTGATGATTGTGAGAATTTGAAGTAATGATTGTAAGTATGTATATGTGAGTATGTGATGAGGATACCCAATGGTGTGTTAAAATATATGTACTTTGAACTTATGCTTGGAATGAATTTGATGTTGAAAATGCTATTGAAGATTTGTAAATATGAATACAGATGTTAGAAGCTTGTACTTGATTGAGAATTATGCATTTATGAATGAGTTTGTGATGTTAAGTATGTTTTTGAAGTATTTTTAAGTTAGTATTGAGCCTAGTTTAAATATGAGAGAGTTTACAATGCACTAAATTGATGAAAAGTGAGTTTTGGCCAAGTTTGGGCTACTCATGAGTTGCTCACGATCATGAGGAAGCAACCGTGAGCACCCCATGGTTTAATGATGGAAAAGCTTTAAAGAGTCTTCTACAATTTTTAGTTTTGAGTTTGAGTTGAATCTATCATTAAGATGATCTAATATAGCTTGACATTTTATTACTTACTCCAATTGTTCTGCATGACCTTTTAGTGTTCAAAAATTCATAATTAATTCCATATACTTCTAAATTGTGTACTTATAGTTAGAAATGAAATTAGACTCATAAATACAGAGTTTGTATAAATATTATAGTTAGAGGATACGTTTACCATTTATGAGAATATTTTGAATCAAGGTATTGAATTTGCTTATAGCAGACTCTATGTAGTTTGGTGTGTTAGGTCTTGCTAATGATGATTAAAGAAGTATGGAAGGGCTAAAAAATTAATTAATATTGCACATTAAGGATTTAAGTGATTTAAATAAGCTACGATAGTACTATGAATGTGATGGCTTGTTAGTATATATATATATTAATAGCTTAATTAGTTCTTGAGAAGCTAATACATAGATTTGTACTAGTAACTACTTACTGAGTAGCAAGCTCATTCTTTTGCATCTAAATATTTCAGGGCATAGTTAGATAAAGCTTGGAGTTGCATTTGATAGTGACCTCAGATGGACCAAAAGCGAGCTTAGTGCAATCGTACCTCATCCTCATTTTCATAAGACATATTGCATTTTGTAATGATATTATGAATATAGTTTAGCCATGAGTGATGAACATGATGTTGGGTAGACTTTGTATGGAATATAAGTAATTATATGTATTTTCATATACTACTTGGGAAAAATATTTCCTATGCCACGTATATAGTTGTGATTGTGGGTGTCATACCTGTAGTATGTGAGAAGGATCACTTCTATATCTTCTTAACATCGATACATGGAAAACATCATGAATCCCAGATAGATTAGGAGGTAACGCTAATCAATATGCTACTGGCCCAACATGTTCGATTATTTCATACGGTCCAATAAATCTTGGGTTTAGTTTGCCACGCTTACCAAATCTCAGCACACCTTTCCACGGTTACATCTTTAAAAATACTTTTTCACCAATGTCATATTCAATATCAGCTCGTTTAAGGTTAGCGTAACTCCTCTATCTATTTTGTGCCGTCTTCAAATTTCCTCAAACTATGTGAATATTCTCCGTAGATATTTGCACAAGTTCTGGACCTAACAATGTCCTTTCTCCTACCACCTCCCAACAGATTGGGGTCCTACACTTCTTTCCATACAGTGCTTCGAAAGGTGCCATATTGATACTACTTTAGTGGCTATTGTTATAAGCAAATTCTATTAATGATACTTACTAATCTCAATTACCCCCAAAATCTAATGCACTGGATTTAAGTATATCCTCTAATATCTATATAGTGCGTTCAGACTGGCCATCAGTTTGGAGATGGAAAGCTGTATTAAACTTTAATTTAGTACCTAATGCTTCCTACAGACTTGGCCAAAATTGTGACGTGAATCTTGGATCACGATCAGATACGATCGATACTGGTGCTCCATGCAATCTCATAATTTCTTTCACATATAGCTCTACTAATTTATTCAAGTTGTAGCTGACCTTGATAGGTATAAAATGCGCCGACTTTATGAAATGATCAACAATTACCCATACAACATCATTTCCTTCTTGGGTTCTTAGTAATACTACTATAAAATCTATTGCACTTCCACTCAGGAATTGGAAAGGATTGTAATAAACCTGCAGGATGTTTATGCTCTACCTTCATCTGCTGACAGGTCAAATATTTGGACATAAATTCTGCTACATCCCTCTTCATTCCTTTCCACTAGTAATTTTCTTTCAGCACCCTATACATCTTGGTACTTCTTGGATGCATAGCATACGCCAAATAATGTGTCTCTTCCATTATCTCTCGTCTTAATTCATCCACATGTGGCACATATAATCTATTCCCAAACTTCAAAATTCCTTTTTCGTTATAACCTAACTCCTTTACCTTCCCACTTCTCATATCTTTGCACAACTTTTTTATTTCTTCATCCACTTTTTGTGCTGCCAAAATTCTTTCTATCAGTAATGGCCTTACTCTTAAAGTAGCTAACATTCCACCAGAGGTGTCTACCTTAAACTCAACATCTAACTTCCTCAACTCAATCAACAATGGCATTCTAATGGTGTAGATATAATACAAACTTCTACTCGACTTTCAGCTTAAAGCATCAGCAACCATATCAGCCTTTTCTAGTTGATATTCTATTATGCAATCATAGTCTTTTATCAATTCCACCCAGCTTCTTTGTCTTAGATTTAACTCCTTCTGAGTTAAAATATACTTCAAACTTTTGTGGTCTGTAAATATTTAACAGGTTACTCCATACAAGTAATATCTCCATATTTTCAGTGCAAATACCATAACCGCTAATTCTAAATCATGTGTGGGATAATTCTGCTTGTGCGGTCTCAATTGTCTTAATGCATAAGCCATTACTCTTCCATTTTACATCAATAAATAACCAAGTCCTTGCTTTAAAGTATCGCTATACACCATATAATGACCTCCTTCAACAGGCAACATCAATATTGGTACAGTGACTAGCTTCTCTTTCAAGATTTCAAAGCTTCGTTGACAATTCGAAGTTCATTTGAATTTCACATTCTTTCTCAATAATTTAGTCAATGGTGACATAATAAATAAGAAATCTTGTATGAATCTCCGATAATATCCTGCTAGTCCTAAGAAACTCCGTATCTCAGTTACATTCCTTGGTGGTTCCCAATTAACAATTGCTGCAATCTTACTAGGATCCACATACACTCCTTCAGCAGATATCACATGTCCTAGAAATGTAACCTTATCCAACCAAAACTCGAATTTACTAAACTTTGCATACAACTGTTTAGTTCTCAAAATTGGCAATATTGTTCTCAAATGCTCCTCATATTCTTCCTTTGATTTCAAGTACACCAGAATGTCATCAATGAATACAATTATAAACCTATCCAAATATGGCTTATACACTTGGTTCATCAGGTCCATAAATATAGCTGGTGCATTGGTCAATCCAAATGGCATCATTAAAAATTCATAATGGTTGTACCTTATCCTGAAAGTAGTTTTAGGTACCTTCGATTCCTTAATTCTCAATTGATGATAACCATATCGCAAATCTATCTTTAAAAATACCTCCGCTCCTTGCAATTGATTAAATAAGTCTTCTATCCTTGGCAAAAGGATACTTATTTCGGATTGTGACCTTATTCAACTATCTATAATCTATACACAGTCGAAAAGATCCATCTTTCTTCCTAACAAATAATACAGGTGTGCCCCATAGAGAGAAACTTGATCGAATAAATCCTTTATTCGATAGTTCCTGCAATTGCACTTTTAACTCCTTTAACTCTACCAGAGCCATTCTATACGGTGCTTGTGATATAAAAGCAATTATGGGTATGAGTTCAATCTCAAATTCTATTTCTCTCTCAGGTGGAAAACCTGGTAAATCTTCCAAAAATACATCCTCAAACTCATTCACTACTGGTAGTTCTTTCACTTTAAACCTCCCTTTCTATCTTCTATAACAAATACTAAATACGCTTCATACCCTTTCCTCATGTATTTCATAGCCATCATTGCTGATATAACTTTAATAGGAATCTTCCTATTGTCTCCAATAAACATTATATTTTCTTCACTCTTTTTCTTAAATTCTACATGTCTAGTATAGCAGTTCATATTTGCTCGGTAATGATTTAATCCATCCATTTCGAGTATAGCATCAAACTTACCAATGAATAAGGGTACAAAATTCCACCTTGTTTCACCCTCATTAGTCCTTACCGAGACATTCCTATATACATTCTTACAAACTATACTTATTCCCATAGGCATGATCACAATTACATGTTCATTTAATTCACTTATCTCAGGCTTATCATGCTTCACATAAGTCGATGATATGAATGAAAATGTAGCACCTAGATCAACAGTATACGTGTTGGCTTACCATTGATGTGATCCTTGCCCGATATCAAATTTGGTGACTCCTTAGCTTTTTGTTCTGTAACAGTATACACTTTAGCTTGCTGCACTCGGTTCTTCTAGTTTATTCCTAGAGAGTTCTATCACACCAACTCTCTCTCTGGGAACAATCGCAGGTCTTCCTGCCCTAAACAACCTCCTACCTCTTTTATTATGAGGAATGTGGGATGCTTGCACTGATGTTTCTCTTAGATATGCCTTTGTGCAATTTCTTACATAATGTCCGATTTCATTGCATTGGTAGCATCTGATCTCTCCTTGGTTACATCTTCCTGTATGATTCTTTCTACAAACATTGCACTAAAGTAATATATCCCTACCTTGTATTCCACCTCCTACGCCTATTTGTCCCAGTGGCCTTGCCGGCTGTCTTACTGATGCTTAACTTTTTTAAGGTTTATTTCTACCTTCTGATCTCACATTATTTCTAGAATATGGAGAAAACCTTGATCTTCTATCTTCTATCTTCATTTCTTCTCCAAGGTTGTCATAACGATTCGGGCTGTTGGTTATGCCTGGTTTGAGTTGAAGCTTCTAATTCTTTATCCAGCCTTTCCTGCTCCATTGCTTTTTTAACCCGTCCTCTAAATGTCGTTCCAGCATACAAATTCAATTTCCCTCTCAAGGATATAAGCAATCCTTCTCAAAATTTCTCACTCATCCTTTCCTCCGTAGAATATATATCCTTTGTGTACTTATACAGATCCTCGAATTTATCAATATATTCTCGGACTGTAATTGATCCTTGCACTAAGTTGATAAATGCAACTACTCTCTCATTTTGGTAATTTTTTGTTAAGTATTCCCTATAAAATTCCTCCTGGAATATTTACGGTCAAAACTTTGACGTACAAGTTTCGAATTCTAGTCAACCAATCATCCGCTTTATCAAATATTAGGTCATAAATATTGTTTATCTTCTCTTCATCACTAAGTTGTAATATCGTAAAGGCCTTCTCTACAGTTTTAATCCATTTGTCAACTTGTCATAGGTCCAACGTACCGTAGAAATCATACGCTCCACATTTCTTCATATATTCAATTAGATCTCTTGGTCTCTTATACTTCTTTTTATTCTTCTCAGCCATCACAGTCGCCATAGTGCGTGTGAATTCTATAGCATACACATGCATTACTGGTGGCACTAGATTATTAACCACACTCTCCTGCATCGGTAGTGGCAATGGTCCGTTATGTGCTCTCTGCAGTATGTTAAAATTCAGCACTGGAGCATTAGACATCGAACTGCCTTGTTCACTCCATGCATCAATTCCTCGCATATCGTCTCCTTTATTACTAGCAAAAGCTACTAATGGAGAAAATTCTCGTGGTCTACCTCTATCCACACTTTCCTCTCTGTCTACTAAATCCATTATATCGACCTAGTCACCTCAACCTCAACCTCAACCTCAACCTCTCGGTTTACCTCTAGGTCTACCATGTACACCTATTTGGCCTCCTTTAGTTCTTGCCATCTTCATGCGAATTCAAAACTAATCCACTTTAGCAATTCAAACCCTTAAGTATTAAGTTATCAACTAATATCCATTCAATGCACATATTCCTTAATTTCACAAAGTTCACTTAAAGTTTCAAAAGCTATCAAATATATTAACTTTCAGAATGTAAGCTTTCAAATCTAAGTTGCAATCTTAAGTTTCCAAACCTAGGCTCTGATACTAAAAACTGTGACACCCCTCCTCACCGATGACCTATCGAACAGTACTGACACTCTGACTGCTCCACCCGAGATACCGACGTGGAGAGGCGTTACTTCTATATTACAATCCAGCCAACAATCACAATCCAACAATTTCTACTACATTCCATTAAATATAATTAAAATTATTAGTAACATTCGTATATATAAGAGCAAGAATGATGGCAAGCTAAAATATACAGTTGATATAATATACCATAAGACAGCATACTACAAAAAGGCTATTAGGGAATGAGTTATCCTAAATATATACAAATGTACATCAAAAAGAAAAGGACAAACCCATCCATTCCTAAACATACAAGGTCTAACTAGACTTAGAGAGTACTGCCATAACTACAATAAAAGGGTGCAGTTACTATCTATCACATGCCCTATCTCATAACAAAAAGAAGTGATTTAGATAGAAACTAGGTCCAAGTCAAAGAGAGCCGAACCCCAGAAGTGGTGATGTGCGTCACTGTAATTACTGTCAAATATCCATCAAAAAAGTCCAATCTGTCTGTGTGTGTATGATAATCGACTGCTATTGGCTCTAAAATGACTCTGAAAGACAGAACTACATCAACGTTATAACGAATGTAAAAGTGTACCTCCATCTCTGACCCATCTACTTCATACATCATAGCGGTTCACATGATGGCCATACTATGTATAATATTAACAAAGTCTATCTTATGCTGAAAGGAGAATAAAAGCAGAGTGGTGAGCATTTTCTTAAGAAAATACCTAGCAAATGAACAGACTACAATGCTATCCCAAAAATCAATAAGAAATAACAATAATCCAGAGCATTTAGAAATAATCAACATAATCAACTTTCTTTTAGAATATCATTTTAATAATATACATACCACAGTACAACACAACACAGTTTGCCAAATATGAACAGATATAGGTTAGGTTGTCATCAATGTAGTGGGTACCAATCAGCACATCGAAGGTCCAATCTACATATACATACCGATTTATAACCATTCGGATTAGCCCCACAGGCATACAAGAATCTCGAGCGTTGTTCTAAAGACAGTTATCAGAATCTCATACTCAATTTCATCAATTTCTCTTTGTACCTCAGATATAAGAATATCAATCATACGTGAGTTGTTGTACCCTGAACACAGTCTTACATCTCATAAAATCCTACCGTACTTCGGGTATGGTCTTACTATAACCACCTTTCTCTGCTACGTACATGTGCTCAGAAATCATCGCATTTTCATAACCAATCATGTTTTCAATCAAATCGAAACCCTATATTATCCCAAGTATTAAATATAATACAAATTAAGGTTAAAAATGGATCAAAAGTAACTCAAACATTGTTTTAAATCACTGAGGCACCAGCATAGTGCAGAAGCGCCCACCCTTATAGCCACGGAGGCGTCGCCTTATAAACACCATGCCACTGAGGCGCCGCCTTATCACTTGCTGAGGCACCGCTATATCGCCTACTACTGAGGTGTCACTTTATCGCCTGTTGAGGTGCCGCCTTATCGCCTGTTGAGGTGCCACCTTATCGCATGTTAAGACGTCGCCTTGAAGCTTTAAATGGGCTGAGGCGTCGCCTTTATGCATAGAGGCATCGCCTGATCGCCCCGTAACGTTTGAAAATTTAAAAATCAACTAATAGACGCAATTTTCAATCCAAAAACAATTATAAATCATCAAAAAACAAGTATATCAATCAAAGAAGTGAAGAAAGGAAGTCCACTCATAGAATTGTAGATTCCTTATCTTTTTTCTCTCCTTCCGGCAACGTTTCCTTCATTTTTTTTCTTTTCTTTTCTTTTCTTTCTTTCTTCCTCTGCATCTTCTTCTTTATCTTCATCAATGGCAATTTATGCCAAATTACAGTTTAGTCCCCCAACTTAATTTCTTTTAATTAAGTCCTTTCTCCAAACTTATTTTCCTTATGATTTAGTCTTAACCCAAAATAACTTAAATTATTCAGATACGAACATGACAACTATGGCTATTTATATTAAAAGAAAAAAAAAAGATATTGCCAAGTTAATATTTTGGAGATAATTTTTTGATAATTGGAGATAATTTTTTTAACGATTATCAAAACACAAATTCAAATTTCAACTATATCACACAAAGTTTTAACCAGTAAATTAAATTTTGACCACTAATATTTCTGTATATTAAATATATTTCACATTTTCTACGATAATTTTCTTATACCAATACATTAAACTTTAGCAACATCTTTAATTATATTATTTAATGTATATAATTAATTTAGAAGAATTTTTTATTTATGTAATTAATATAGAATGATTTTTTTTCTAGTTGAAATGAAATTGTATTATTAATGATTGCAATAAATATTAAAATTAAAAATTAAATATATATTATTTTAAAAAATAAATTAAGATTATTTTAATAGACAATTTTCTAATTTAGATATAGTCTTTTCAATTTTTATATTATAAAGTTTTAAATAACTTATACCTCTCAAAATTTAAATTTCAACATGAAAAACTAATGAGAATGATAGTTTAATCTTTTTTTTTGGTTTCAAACAAATCTTTTTTTTTTTTAATAATTTGATTTTAATGCTTAGAATTTTCAAATTATTTTTTACAAATGCATGAATATGAACAGAATATACAAAAACCACTGGTCTGATAAGAAATTATTAGGGTTGAAATCTCAAAGTATTTTTTTTGTACTTTTTTCTAATAATTATATGGTCAAATTTGTAGTAATAGTTTATCTCTATCATGTTCAGTAAAAAGCCATCATGCTTTTTTTTTTTTTTTTTTTTTTTGGAAAAGATCATGCCTTTTTTTTTTTTTTAACAAAAATCTATGTAAAATTTGGCTCCATTTAAAATCTTCTTTCTAAATTAAATTTTAAATTAAAGAGGGAAAATATTTCACTTCCCTCTTAATCCTTAATTTAAAAAGATGGAAGCCCTATTTTTTTCTTTCTTGTAAGTTGTATCTCCTAATTCTTTTACTTTCAGCTCTAGCCACTCTTCTCTTTCTTTCTTTTTTTTTCTTCTTGTAATGCTATCAAACTTTCTCTTAGTGCTTTACCTTGGCTACCTTTTGAAATGCCAGCCAAAATAAAGATTTTTCTTTTCTATTTTCTATTTTCTATTTTAGTAAACAAACAATCATATCTCAAATTCAAGTTTGAGCTATTCTCTTTTCCTTTCAGATAATTAATTCAAAAGGTATTTTTTAAATTTTTTCTCAATATGATTAATTGATATCATTACTTATATTTACAAATTTCAATGGTGATTTCAAATCTTGATCTAGTTTCACTATGTGAAAGAATATGTCTTATGAAATTATTAGGTAGAGGTATGAACTTAAAATCAAGAAAGCTATTTTGTTTTTTCTTTGTTGAATTATTTTATCATTTGGATTAATTAATATCATCAATTATTTTATCATTTTAATTAATTAATATCTTCTTGGTGATTTCAGGTCTTAAGTGAATTTCAGTACGGGAAGAAGTATATATGCTACAAAATTATTGCCTAGGAAACGTAAAATCAAGAGCTATTTTGTTCTTTTTTGTTAGTTTTGTAGTTAAGTACTGTACAGATGTTATAAAAAGTGCAAGTGTTGTAATTATTATCCAATATATATATATATATAATTATTATTTTTAATTTATTTCTCATATTAATTTATAGTTATATTAATTTTTAATGGTATATTTTTATTTTTGCAAAAAGAATTGCTTAAATATTAAAAAAATAGAATGCAACAAAAAAAATAATTTGCTTTCTTGACAAAAGTACTTTCAACATTCTTGACAATGAATTTGGTTATAATAATCTAGAAATAGCTAAATATATTTTGTCATAATAAAATATTAAGACAAATAAATATTTGTCGTAATTGTTTTTAATTACAAATTGACAAAAATAAAATTGTCACTATAAAGCTTTTTTTTATTTGTAATTTTATATTAATTATGACAAAAAAAATATTTATTGTGAAAAAATTAATTTTATTAAGACAACATATTTTATCATTGTAAATTAATAAATGTGACGAATTATAATTGTCATAATAACTTTTATACTATTGTGGTGAAATTATATTTTGTCATAGCATATTTATTATGACAAGCTTATTGTGACTAACACAATGATAAAAAAATTTCATCACAATATTCATATTGTGACCAATTCTATATTAACTATGACAAATTAATTTGTCAGAAAAGGCTAAACTTCTTGTAGTATATTGTATGAGTTAAACAAAATTTAAAAAAATATATAAATTTAAGGGTGAAAAAGGTTCAAAATAAAAATTTAAAGATTAAATAGAGAATAACAAAAGTTGAAGGATGTCATAGATTAATCGTGTAATATTTAGGGGTGAAACTATGAATTCAGCCACAGTTTTTTTTTTTTTTTTGATAGTATGAATTCATCCAAAGCCAGACTAATATTTTTAACGCACCAACAATGTGATACAAAGTTTCAAAGTGCTAATTATGATGCTACTCATAAGGCAAACAAGCAAGAAATTAAGAAACTAGAAGGAAATGAATATCATGATATTAGTGATTTCTCCCTATCCTGTACACATTAATCTCACTAAAATCTGTTATACCAAAGTCTATGTATAATTACCACTTTTAATAGTAGGCTTGTATCGCTAAGTTAATTTTTTCTTATGCTAACCATATTATGCAACAAAATTTGTATAATCATAATGGTTTTCTGCAAGAAGGAGGCTCATAGGGTATGACTTTAAGGGTTTTATTTGTTTGGTAAAAAATAAGGGTAGGAACCATAATCAAAATGAGTCGTTACAATTTTTAGTATTTGGTTTATAAAAAAAATTGCATTGGAATGAGAATGAATTTTTTTGTCAATAGGAATCACCCGTTCCCCTTATTTTTGTGGGAAATGAATTTCCATTCCTATGAGAATTAAGTCAAACCAATTATAAATTGATTAAACATCTAAACATTGTCGTATATTTAATATTTATGAAATAAAATATATTTTTGAAACAATAAAACAATAAATATATTAAAAAATTAATCATGAAAATATTTAATAAAAAATATTTATTAAAACAATAAATAATTTTTATAATAATATTTTAAATAACTACTAATAAATAATTTTAAAAGTAATTTTCATAATAGATAATCATAATACTAATGTTTATTATATAAAAAATAATTATAAAAATATTTCTATATATAAATAATATTTATTCTGATTTCGATTTCATAGTAAATCAAACACTTTACTAAAAATTTTATTCCGTTTATGATTTCCCTTCATTTCGATTCTGATTCCATAGTATGAACCAAACGAACCCTAAGTTATAACAGAGGATCAACAGGTGCATCAAGCAATATATATGCAAAGGCCTATGTTAAATGTTGATGTTGTGAACAATGTATTGTATAAGCTAAATAATCTTGGTCTCAAATAGGTTGTGTACCGCCTTCTCCAAAATTTTTTCCATTAATAAACATAATTAAAACGTTAATGATAATAAGGTGTTACTTAGCAACTACATCACAATATCTGAAATACATTAAAACTTAATACACCTCAAGTTCATCCTTCCATTACATAACAATTTTAATATCATTCTTATTTTTCTTCATTGACCACTGCACTGTCTTTTCTCCGCTGCTA
>CATIWO010662261.1:0-10584 GCA_949673435.1 Macaranga tanarius
TTCACTTGCTTGAATGTAATGATATATAATTGAGTATGAATGTGCATGACATGATTTATGTCCTTGAAAAGAATTTAAGTTCTATTCTTATGGACATGTGTATGGGTTTGTTTGAGGCCACGTGTTGCGGGTCTCACAGTAGATCCTTACGGTCTTCTAAAGTTGCAGTGTTCTTTGGTGCATCAAATATTAGCTTAATTTGGCATTGAGGATTCATAAACAAATCAAGCATAGTTGTAGCTTCTAAGGCACGCCCTATTCTTTCACCAGCATAGGAAATCATTATTGGTGTTATGCTAGATTTTGAAGAGATATGTGTAGTAAATCTACTTGCAAGCCATACATACACATAGTGGATTGAGAGGACAGGTGCACAAGTACTGAAATCTGAAGCAGTTGAAATCTCTCTTAGACTGTGATAAATGTTGACCAAAACTGGAACTGCTAAATAGAAGCGACGGCTAGTTGCCATCAAGTTTGCAACCTTAAAGATACTTGGGCATATCAAATCAACTTTCTTCCTAGGAAATACAAACTTGCATAACCAGCATGACAAGAAAGCAGCCAAATAAACTTTTTGTCAATCTTCAGTTTTGATATGAAGATCAATAAATGGCTTAGTCCATCCTTTGACACGTGGTATGGATTTATTGATGACGCCTAAAGGACTAAATATCTCCTTTTATTGGTTCATCTGTTCACCGTTCCTAGGCTGCGAAGATGCTTTGTACCTTAATGGGCCATGAAACTAGAATCTCACCTAATTTTTGATAGTCATTTGAGGATGATCGCTAACCTTCTTGCAATTTTGATGAAAAGTAGTAAATACATACCTGCAACTTACCGGAAGATGATGTTTACCATCACAACTAACTCCATTTAGTTCTTCAGCTGAAGGAATGACTTCGTCAAAAAAGGAGCCACAAGTAGAAAGGCCGCCTAAATTTTTGAGGTCCTATAAGGAGATAAATTCTTCACCAATGGCTATCCAAAGAGTATTTATAGAAGCATTCCAATATTTACAGAAGGTGCGTATGAGATCTGCTAGGCAGTTATAGGTGAAGAGTGAAGCAAAAACAACATCATAAAGCTTGGACGAGTTCAATTCTTGCTCACAGCTTGATAACATATCATCTGTCCACTCCCAATAGCCTTCAGTGTAAGAAGCTCCACCCAAGAATGAAAAATATGACTCCCATGATATTTCTCCATTGTCAATGCGACGTTTTAGCAATGGTAGCTCATTGGATGAAGGTGCAGTGGTGTGAAGTGAAGAGAGAAGGAATGTTACCTTTGAAGTTGCCGTAGTAGCATTCTTGCGGTTGTTGACATCTTGTATGGAACTCCATGAAGTCAGATGGTGAGCATCTTTGAAGAAAGACCAATAGGGAGCAAAATATCCAATTGCAGGTGGATAGACCTCAAGTGATATGCCATCCTCCATCTTCAAAGCTTTGTCATCCAAAATGAGAAGTTTAGTTAATGTTGAAGAAGTAAGCTCTTTGAAGATGACAATGTTGAGATGTAGAGGGCGAGAGCTTTTCAAAATTTATAGTTCGTGCTAAAGGATTGATCTCCACACTATCAAGAACATTAAAAAAAGGAAAGAAAAGAGCAAATTCAATAAAAAGAAATTGGGATAATTACTATTACCCCTCTGAGGTTAGACCCTAATTACTAATGGGTTTCCCCTTTTTTAAAAAGTGAACTAACACACCCTTTACTTTTTATTCCATTAATAAAAGCCTCCTTATGCCACTTTTTTCCACTTTACCGTTAATATTCAACTATACTTTTGGTCAACCTCTCTCAAATTAATTAAATTCCTAAAATGCCCCTAAATGAGTTGTTATAAAATACATTGAGCAGTGGAGGTGAAATGGATCACCATTAAACAATAGTGGGTTCGATCTAGAAGAAAATTTTCCAAGTCCAAGCTTTACTATCCATTTCTGTGTCCTAGATATTCTTAAGCAAAAGGTAATGTTGTTTGTTTTTTTTTTTAAGTATAAAGATGGGCATCAGTAATTTAAGGAAGTTGTAAAAGTTAGGGTTTATAATACTAATGGCAGATTTACAAATTACAAATTATTGTATTATAATTTGTAAAATCTCTAGCATATTATGAGTAACAATTGATGGTTTAATGTGTTAGGGTGGTCATAATGTCTAAATCAAGTACAAATAGAGGAAGTGGATGGGAAGGAAGATACTTGAATGCAAATTATGGATGTGGAAAAATAGCTGGAATTAGAATATGCGATAATGAAAAGACCAAGAATAAGTTATATTATTACTGTGTAGAGGAAAATGCAAAGGTTTTCTTGGATGGTGCATTCCGGCTTCAACGTTCCCAGCTAGCCCAAGCACAGACAACATAAGACACAAAAATATGAACATGGGCTTAATGAAGGAAATTAGAGATGATATTTTCGTCTTGCAGACTGAAAATAGAAGGTTGTGTGGCTTAGTGGAAAATTATGATGCTGGTATGTGAAATCTTCAATTTTTTATTATGATATCAACTATGTCATCTTTTATGGTTGATGGGTTTCTTATATTGCTTCTTCTAAGTATTTGAATACCGCAACGAAGTTGAGAAATATTTTTGGCACTTTTTGTATATTACCATCTTAATGGTAATTAGGAAAACTTTTTGTGTTACAGGTTGGGTAATGATGTTAGGCTTTTATTTTAATGTGCAAGGTCGGGTAGTGATGAAGTTATTTGAACATTATAACAATATATTTTGCTTTGAAATCAATATGAATTAAGTAACCACCTATCTTTCGAATTGTTTCTTTTAATATATGAGTCATTTTATTGCAATAGATTTTGAGTCATTTAGCTGCACCAGATATAATACTACTTCAAAAAATATTCAGTAATTAAGTTTTTTAAAAAATGATTCATTCAGTTGAAATTCCCACAACAATGGCATTTCCTAAAAATATGAAAAGATGACAGAAATATGTACATAAAAAAGTAGAATTTTATTTATAAATATTGGCATACATTGTACTTAAGCATTACACTTCTCCTAAAGTTTCAAAACTACAATGCAAAAGTACAAATTCCCAAAATACAGGCACATGAGCTAATGTTTCATCATTGTTCCTTTTACTAAAATATAATCTTGTTTTTAAAACAAAGTCTGTGAATATGGCCATATAAAATAAAGTATGATCAAACAAGAAATTTTCCTAAAACCGAAAAATTTATGAAATTGGCCACTTAGTGCAAAAAGTTTTTGACTAAGTTCCAAAATATCATTAAATCTTCTAGTCAGGTTGTGAAATATACCCTTTTGCTCTGTGAACTTTTAGCATGATGGAATGGTACTTTTGGATTAGGCTAACTTGCATGCATTGCTGTTGGTTGTGTTGTAACACCCGTCCTTTTTGCATGCGTCATTTTGGTGTAGTTATTACCTTAAGTGGATTTTAGAGAGCGGATAATATTTGAGTTTGAATTGGGTAGAAATTGTAGAAAGGACTAGATTGTAAGGTTAGTTAGGGGTTTGATTGAAGCAAATATAAATTCAAGGACTAGTTGGGAAGTAGAGTGATTTATTAAGGACCAAAGTGGATATTTGGTAAATAAATATCACAATCTTTGGCTTTATCTTCTTCCGCCTACGTGAGCATGCATGTGTGTGTGTTTGAGTTGTTGAAGAAGGGAGGAAAGTTGCACCAAATTCTCATCAAAAGAATTAAGGATTTAGAGAGAGAGAGAGAGAGATGATTTGGCTAAGAAGTGGCGAGTTCAAGCTATAATTAATAACCTCCTAAATGCAAGAACACCTTTTGGTAAGTGAATTGAGTTTTTAATTGAGTTGAGATAGAGTTTTTGGTAGTTAATTTCGTCCTCTGTTTTGACTAAAATTTTGACCTTTGTAATTTGGCTATAGCTTGAGCTATACAGCTCCAAATTAAGCAAGGTTTGACTCCTTAGAAACTTTAGAGAGTCTTTTACAAGTTTTATGTTTTGCGTTTTAGCTGAATTCGTTGTTAGAAGGTCTAATAAAGTCGAACATTTCAGTGCTCACTGGATGCTCTGTTTTGGGCTGATTGGATTCTAAAATCCATAATTAATTTCGCACTTATCCAAATTGAGTGATTCCAATTGGAATTGGAAGAGGACTCAAAACCCTAGCCTTGGTAGCAATTCGGGGGTTTTTGGATTAGTGTGTATGTCTTTAGGTTATTTTTGAGTTAGGAGTATTTAATTTCACTTTGTAATATTTTGAGTGAATTGCTATGCTTAAGTGATTGAATTGGTACATGATGGTAGGAGTTGGAAGAGGAAGTGGAGACCCTACTCCATAGGGGAGAAACTTTGCTTGTAAAGGAGTTGAAGCTTTAATGTAAGTAATTGTTAATACAATGCTTACATATATTAATTCTCTTGTAACTACTATTACATGATTATATTAGTTGTGTATAAGTGATATGAATTGATTATTATTGAATTAGGAAAACATGTATATCTATAGATTGTTGTGAATATTAGCACTTTGGGTGCAAGCCACTTGAGATAGTATTGATTATGAAAGCTATATAAAATGGTATGAATTGACATATTGTTGCGAAATGTAATGCATATACATATTGAATAATGTGAGGAAATGTAAGGAATATGTGTGGGTAGAGTTTGAGCTCTATGATTTGAGACTAAAAGGGGTAGAAAGTCTCAGATGTGGCCATTCATGTGATAATGATTTATATACGCATACATATGAAATCTGAGATTGAAAAGGGTAAAGAATCTCAGGAATGGCTACGAGTATATGAGAAAGAAAAGAAAAGAATGAATAAAGGAAGAGTGAGGTTTATATGTGAAACGTGTGTGATAGACAACTAACAAGCATAAACATACATACATTACATTTATAATATAATCAATATGTTGTTGAATGTGATACTATTGTGATGATTGATGGGGTGTAGATATTGTATTATAAGCACCCATGTATTTATGCTAGCATTTGCTAGATGGCTATCGAAGTGATGGAATTATTAATTAGTTTTGAATTGCTTATTATATGTAATAAATGTACTATCAGGTGAGTAACATGAGTTAAGACATGGGCGTGTCTCAAACCATGTTGCAAGACACAACTTATTTGATTAAGACATGGCCTTGTATGTGGGTGTAAATATCGGCAGAGAATTATATGGGCAAAGACACGGGTAGCCTTGGCCGTGTCTATATGGGCAAAGACACGGGTAGCCTTGGCCGTGTCTACATATGTATATTGGGACAGTGAGGTACACGGGTCGAAACACGGCCGTGTTCCGACTATGAATTTTGGCTAGTTGACTACAAGGGGAGAGACACACCCGTATAGTCCATATTTTCATTAATAAGTTAATTTTCTCTTAATTAGTTCTTGAGAATAACTATATGTAATCTTGTATTGATAATTGCTTATTGAGTCGCAAGCTCATTTCTTTGCAATTGTAGTTTTTTAGGTTAGTTAGCCTAGATTGAAGGGTTGCTTAGTTTGATAGCTTGAAGCTTGGTTTGTCGTGAACTCAGGTGGGCAACCACGTGCTTGACGATAATATTCCCATCCATCCACATGAGCACTAGCATTTTGGCATTTTGAGATTTTTATATTAAGTTCATATTTGTTTTTAAACATATATGTATATTATATGTACATTGTATAAACTAATACTTATTTATATATATAAAGTATCTTTTCATTAATTAAAATTTCATTATCCATGTTTTATCCTATGATTGGTATATGTGTATGTGGTACCTGGAGGGTGCAACATTAAGTGGTATCAGAGCGAGAATTAGATTCCCTTGGGACATAATACTTGAGTGCATTTATAACATCTCATGCATAAGATTTAGAAATCATGTCATTGATGTGCGTTGCATATCTCAGGATGGATGAACGTCAAGCATTTTATGTTGACCCTGAAGAGTCTTCTGAGAGTGTTCATAGTTCTGAACAAGCTCAATCTCAACCCCAAGTTCCTCCACCTATTGTATATCCTTTTATGCAGAAGTTTGTACAGATGATGAGGAATATAGGTCAACCACCAGCACCTGTAGGTAACGTGGTAGATGAGACCTATGAAAAGATAAGGAAGTAAGGCGTAAAAGCCTTTGCGGGTACCACTGACCCCGCGGTAGCTGAGGAGTAGCTACGAGGCACTGAGAGAATTCTTGATCATTTTGAGTGCACCTCTGAAAAGAAAGTTAGCTATGATGTATCCCTATTTGAGTAAGATGCTCTTGATTGGTGGGAAACAATACCGGGAAGTAAAAATGTGCCAATGACCTTAACTTGGGAGGAATTTTTGAGAAATTTTATTGAGAAATACACACCGGCAGTATACCAGAATAGAAAAAAGATTGAGTTCTTGGAATTGAAACAAAATGAGCTCTCTGTTACTGATTATGAGGTACAGTTTGTGAGATTGTCAAGATATGCTCCATAAGATATTGCTACTGAAGAGTTAAAATGAAACAAGTTTGAACGAGGCTTAAGTTTGGAGATTCGAGAGAAGATGGCCATTAAACCTTTGACTTATCGAGAAGTGTTGGAGATGGCTTTGAGAGCCAAAGAGATGATCATTGAGAGGAATGAAGTTGAGGCAAAAAAGAAGAAGACTACAGGCTCATTCTCCACTCCAACTCGAACTAGTGTTAGTTCATCTTTTAGAGACTCCAGTTTCCAACGGGGTAATTTTAGAGGAAGGAGCATAGGTCGATCAAGTTAGTCAATGGGAGGACCATTCGGTAGAGGCTTTGGGAGATTTGATAGTCGAAGGGGGCAAAGTAGATCGATGAGTAGTTCATCAACTCCCACGTGCAATATATGTGGAAAATATCACTCGGGTGAATGTTGGAATGCAAGACCGGGTGTGTGTTATCATTATGGTTAACTGGGCCACTTTATCAGAAATTGTCCAGAAAGGAGAAGTGGAGAAGGATCTCAAATGACAGTACAAAGCAGTGCTGGGGAAAATGTATCTGTGGTTAGTTAAGGGAGAGGCCGAGGTGTTAGAGGAAGTGGAACTAGCACTTCGAGTCAAGCGGGATCTGCTGGTCCATCTCAAGGCCAAGCAAGGGTTTATGCCATCACTAGACAAAAAGCTCCTGCAGCTCCAGACATGGTCACTGGTATATTTTCTATCATTGACCATGATGCCTTTATTTTAATAGATCTAAGATCTACTTGTTCCTTTGTGTCCCATGAGTTTTCATTGAAGGCGAACGGTAAGGTTGAACCATTGGAACATAGTTTGTGTGTCTTTATGCCTGCTAGGGGTATTGTGGTAGTGAATTCAATTATAAGAGCATGCCCTATTCAAATAGATGGTGAGAGTTTGTATGCAGACTTAATAGTAATTAAACTAGATGAATTTAATGCCATTTTGGGTATGGATTGGTTAGCTAAAAACCATGCTATTGTGGATTATTATACTAATAAAGTGGTTATAGATGTTATGGGGCAGAAAAAGATGATCTTAGTGGGAGAGAGAAAAGTTGTGCCTACGTGTTTGATTTCAGCAGTAGCGGCATTTCATTTGATAAGAGAGGGATGTGAAGCTTACTTGGCTAGTGTTATGGATACAACCAAGGTTAGTCTGGGGGTAAAAAATGTACCAGTGGTTAGAGATTTTCCTGATGTGTTTTTAGATGAATTGTCGAGATTATCTCCATATCGAGAGGTTGATTTTGAGATTGAGATGGTTCCAGGATCGGCACCGGTATCCATTGCTCCTTAAAGAATGGCACCGACGGAGTTGAAAGAATTGAAAAAGCAATTAGAAGAGTTGTTAGAAAAGGGCTTTATCCGACTAAGCGTATCATTTTGGGGAGCTCCGGTTTTGTTTATTAAAAAGAAAAATGGTAGTATGCAGTTATGCATAGATTATCGGTAACTAAACAGAATCATGGTGAAGAATAAGTATCCATTGCCGAGGATTGATGATTTTCTGGATCAGTTGAAAGATGCCACAGTGTTTTCAAAGATAGATTTGAGATCGGGTTATTGGCAACTTTGAGTGACTGAAGCTTCTATTCCAAAAACTGTATTTCAAACTAGATGTGGGCACTATGAGTTCTTGATGATGCCTTTTGGTTTGAAAAATGCACCAGTAACATTTATGTCATTGATGAACAAGACATTTCAATAGTATTTAGATCAGTTTGTGATTGTCTTCATCGATGATATGCTTATTTACTCTTCAAACAATGAAGTGCATGAACAACACCTTCATACAACATTGCAAATATTGAGGGAGCAATAGTTGTATGCCAAATTCAGCAAATATGAATTTTGGATGGAAGAGATTTCTTTTTTGGGACATATTATTACAAGAGGAGTGAAACTAGATCCATCAAAGATTAAAGCAATTATGGAGTGGGAAGTACCTAGAAATGTGACAGAAATTTAAAGTGTTCTGGATTGGCTGGATATTATAGAAGATTTGTGAAAGACTTTTCTATTATTGTAAGACCTTTGACTAATTTATTAAAGAAAAGTATACAGTTTCGGTGGACTAATAAGTGTCAACGAAGCTTTGAGAAGTTGAAAGAAGCTCTGACTACCACTCCAGTGCTAGCATTACCAACTAGAGATGGAGGTTTTGTAGTATACATGGATGCTTCGGGATAAGGTTTCGGATGTGTGTTAATGCAAAATGGGAAAGTGATTGCATATGCTTCAAGGCAATTATGAACTCATGAAGCTAATTATCCTACTCATGACTTGGAATTAGCAGCTATCGTGCATGCTCTAAAGATTTGGAGGAACCATTTATATGGAGAAACATTTTCCATCTTTACCGACCATAAGAGTTTGAAATATATCTCCACACAGAAATAATTGAACTTGAGACAACAAAGATGGATGGAGTTATTAAAAGACTATAACTACACTATTGAGTATCATCCGAGCAAAGCAAACGTGGTAGCTGATGCTTTAAGTCGCAAAACAGTGGATTTGTCATCTGGAACAATTTGTTATGAAAAATAAAATCTCATGGCATTACGGGCATTGAATATTAATTTGAATGTTGAGGAAGATCATTTATTAGTAGCTTTGCAAATTAAACCATTAATGGGGGATCAAATTAGAGAAGCTCAAATAGAAGATGCATACTTGAAGAGAATGAAAGAAAAAGTAGAAATGGGAGTCAATGCACAGTTTGCAATTAGAGAATATGGCATGTTAGTGATCGGTAACCGAGTATGTGTTCCGAATTTTGGAGAATTTAGAAAGCATATTATAGATGAAGTACATACTACTCCATATGCGATGCATCCTGGAAGTACAAAGATGTACCGGGATTTGAAGCCTTTCTATTGGTGGCCAACAATAAAGAAAGATGTGGCAGAATATGTGGCAAGATGCTTGACGTGTCAACAAGTAAAAGCTGAGCATCAAGCACTGGTAGGGAAATTACAGTCATTGAAGATATCGGAATGGAAATAGGAGAAGATAAAAATGGATTTTGTGATTGGATTGCCTAGAACATTTTGGAAACATGATGCAGTATAGGTGATAGTTGATAGACTCACCAAATCCGCACACTTTTTGCCAATACAGCAGACGGATTCATTGATAAGTTAGCATCCTTATATGTCTCCGAGATTGTGAGATTACATAGAGTTCCGATGTCAATTGTGTCCGATAGGGATCCACGGTTCACATCACATTTTTGGGGAAGCCTACAAGAAGCATTGGGTACTAAATTGCACTTTAGTACTGCTTTTCATCCACAAACGGATGAGCAATCGGAGAGGATGATTCAAACTTTAGAAGACATGATGAGGGCTTGCACACTTGAATTCAAAGGCAATTAGGATGATCACTTGTCGTTGCTAGAATTCACTTACAATAATAATTTTCATTCTAGCATTGGAATGGCCCCTTACGAAGCTCTCTATGGAAGGAAGTGCCGAAGTCCGATTTGTTGGGATGTTGAAGGCTTAAGGCAAATTAAAGGACCGAACTTGATATAAGAAACTGTGGAAAAAGTTTAAGCGGTTAAGAAATGTTTAAAAGCGGCTTAAGATCGTCAAAAGAGTTATGCAAATAAACATCGCCGAGAAATGGAGTATAATGTCAGAGAGAAAGTTTTCTTCAAAGTATCACCATGGAAGGGAATTTTGAGGTTTGGTGTTACGAGTCAAATTAATACCCTAGTCTTTAAGACTTAGTATAGAGTAAATAGGGTATCGAACACTGGGGAATTCGGAGTAAATTTTATATTAACCGGATAGATAATAGGATAGATAGTCAAATGATATTAAAAAGATGTTAATTAATTGTACTTAAACTATATAGAGTAAATAGGGTATCGAACACTGGGGAATTCAGAGTAAATTTTATATTAACTGGATAGATAATAGGATAGATAGTCAAATGATATTAAAAAGATGTTAATTAATTCTACTTAAACTAAAATCATTAAACTACTAAATATTTAATTAAATTGGTTAAATTAACAAAAACTAAACCAATGTACGTGAGAACAATAAATCAGAATTAATTAAGAACTTGTAAAAACAAATAATCATATAAATAACATGTGTTGATTGGAGAAATTA
>CATIWO010662314.1:0-15652 GCA_949673435.1 Macaranga tanarius
TTTTCTGGGCTGAGCCCTTCTTTTAATTAATCAGAAATCTTAAAGGTGTTTAGAGTCCAGTTCTTCGACAATTGGGTTTTAGCTGCCATCTTTCATCATTGGGCTTTTGCCTCGTGGGCCGGGTCAAACCATGTGTCCACAGAAGCTCTAAATGATCTGATTCTTCAAAGCAGGTAACTTGGCTTTTTTATTCTTCAATGTTCTTAATCATTTAAGGAAAAGATGGTCCTATAACAAGTAAGTGTAAGCCAATGGTGTGTAAATGCACAAGTCAAGAAAAGGGAGAAATAGAAGTACATACTTGAGGAGTAGCATAAGGAGTCGAAACAGAGTTTGGAGGTAATTGAGCTGGAGCAGTAGGAGAATGATCAGATCCTAGAGGTAATGACTTTGGCTTTGAGGGTAATACAGTTGAAACTGGAGGTAATGTCCTTCTTTGAAGGTAATGAAGGATTTGACTTAGAGGAGACTGAAGAGGAAGTATTAGGAGAAGGAGAATATATGGAATGAGAGTTCTCCTTGCTATCTTCAGCTGCTGATGAATAAGTAGAATGTTAGTTATCCGAATAAAGCTAACATAAAGAGAAAAGTTTAAGGAGTGGCACGTTTGGACTTGATATCTTTTCCTTGGAGCTAGAACTATCATCATCTTCTGTCTCCATAACTACTTTCTCCTTACTTTTACCCTTTGACTTGCTGAGCATAGTAGTCAGCCTCTAAGACTTGCGTTTGGGCTAGAAAAGGAAAAGTAAGTCGTGGCTATTCATATTCAGAAAAATCAATCATCAGAAAATCGTATGAAGAGACAAGGATTTGATGTAGTGTAAATGATAAGAAGAATCATTACTTGATGAGTGGAATATGAGTCAGAAGAAGGTTTAGAAGAACTGGCAGCTTCTTTGGTCATTTTGCCTGAAATAAGAGAAAGTGGTGAGAAAGTTACTATTACAAAACTAATAATGGCAAATAGAATAGATCGAAGGTGAGGTTAATTATGTACAATGCCAAATAATGATGTTTGGCTAAGAATTTGGTGAAAGAGAATACATGCAATTTATTTCCTCAAAGGGGTGAAGGAATTATATCCATACATTCAACTCACATAGGATCAAAAAGGCATAATTGGCTTAAATAGATAGAATTTGCTGGAGGAAGTATAGAGGTAATGACTCAGAATATTGTAAGAAAGCCATTTCATATAATTTCCCTAATAGAATTCTTGAAGAAAATGCACAGAATTGGGTACAGTCTAGAAAGTATAGAAAATACAAAATAATAAATCAGACAATATTTGCAGGGGGAAGTGTAGAGGTAATGGGCTAAAATGGCCTTCTGGTGAATAAGACATTGAAAAATGTTTATTACCTCCAGGAGTTTTGTGAAATTAAGGCACATATTTGGCAAATTAATGCTAAATAATAAAAAAAAATAATATTTTTCCTAGAGGTAATGCAAGGATTCATGTTCAGATAGGGGTGATGACAAAAGACAAATTCTCAGAAGCTATTTCCTAACAAGAAATTGGCTCTAGAAATTATTTATTGTGAATTTTTGGCTAAAGGATTTTTATTAAATAAATTTCCTTCAAGCTAAAAATTATCAAAACAATTATTTTGGTGAGCAATTGCTAAAATAATTAAATTTATAGCTCAATTATACAAAATTATACAAGTTGAATCCTGAATGCAGTAGAAATAATTTTTGCATTACACAGCAAAACTACAAAATTCACTGATGTTCAAGACAAAAATTGGGCAGCATTTCTCCTATATTTTCAACATACAATTTTTACAAAATTGCAATAAACCTATAGAAAAGCAGTTCATTCACAACAATCCATAAATTTCACAAATTCTCAGCAATGCTCAACAATTTCATCACAGTTTTGGCAAAGTTACATTGCAGAAAACAAAGAAAAAAAATTACTTGATCGATTTCTCTGCAGAAGACTTTAAATGAGGATTTTACTCTCCAAAATGCACTAGAGGAAGTCGAGAATATAGCAAAATCAACCCGGTAGTAGCCTTGGCCTGATGGCCAGTTCGGTTGGGTTCAGCTTGGTCAGGTTCAGCTTGACCAGCTCTTGTTCAATTAGGTTCAGTTCGATCAGATCCGGCCCGGTCAGCAGCAGCTCCATTTTTCTTCCTCGTGCGACAAGCAAGTTGAAGCAGCGGCACCGAGCGTTACTTTTTCCTTCTCCTACGCGACGACGCCACAAGCTTCCTTCTCCTTTTTTGTGACACCAGGTGAGGTGATGGCGGACGTAAGGCAGCAGCGTTGTGACCTCCAAGAGTGACGGCTACGCAATCTTCTTCAGCAGCTGCAGTGGCCGGCAATGGTGAAGAAGAGGCAGCGACGGCGAGGGAAGAGCTGGCGACTTCAGATGCTCCGGTGGTAGTGGCTGGTTCCGGCAGAAGCAAGCACGAGAAGAAGAAAAAAAAATGAAAAAGAAAAAGGTTTAAAATATATATATATGTATATGTTCATTTATTTATTTATTGGATTTTGTTTAAAAAAAATAAAAATATTGATTTTGTTGTTTGGGTTGTAATTACCAAATTAACCTCCAAAATTTCTTGGGAAAGTGCTAGAATATGAAGAAAAATTAATGTCCCAAGATTAGAGCTTTAGATTTGCAGGAAAAAAAAAATGTAACAGGGCACATATCTCTTTATCTATATAAATTTGTATTGGGTTTGGCCCAAGCTAATTATATGCGGAGGGCATTATTTGTACTCAAGTATAAATTTTTGGCCCATTGTTAAAATTAAGGCCTAAGTGAAGCCCAATATCAGAATCCAGCCCATTCAAAGTTGCTTGGGGAAAAAAATCGTTAAGTTAAAGTAAGAAGCTTCTCGAGGTAACCAGAAAAATCAAGCAAAGGCTGTAGAGTTGCTGGAGGTAATCAGAGATACTGAAGAGTTTGAGAAAATTCAAGGAACTAGAAAGAGCTAAAGAACGTGAATCTTTTAGAAGATACTGGAGAAATCAAGAATTGAACTAGTTAAATTGAAGACTTTATGAAGAAGGAAGAAAATTTCAGAGGGAACTAAAGGGAATGCTGGAGGAAATCTAAGGACGCAGGTTACAGAAAATTGATGAGGGCAATTATTGAAGGAAATTATGGCTTTGCTTCTGCAACAAGTACGTGAATTATAAAAGGAAGTAATAGCATGGAATAACACACAACCAATCCAATCAACATCAACAACAACAATCAATCAGCAAATTCAACACAGCCAAATTAGCAATCAATTCTCAATCTTTAGCTTTCAACATTTTTATATTTTCTAGCAAAGTTTGTATTACTGCTATTTTAATACAATTTCAAATTTTCTTAAGCTTATTATTATTATCTTTAGCTTTTTATCATTACATCCAGCATTACCTTCAGCATACTTTCATTACCTCCAGCAGAATTTCAATTTCCTTTAAGCATATTTCCATTACCTCCAATATAATTTCAATTTTCTTAAAGTGTACTTTCATTACCTCCAGTATATTTTCAATTTCCTTAAAGCGTACTTTCATTACCTCCAGCATTACCTCTAGCTCATCTATTATTTCCTTTAGTTAAATTACCATTACCTCCAGTAACAAATTATCATTTACAATAAAACACAATCATTTACATCATTGGAACTCAAACAAATTATGGTAAAGGCATTTGAAAATCTACAATTGTCTGAAAGAAGTCACCATCTATAAATTTGAGAAATTAATCTTCCCTGGTACGCTCGAAATATCAATTTTGCTAAAAATTGCACCAACACAATTATTAGGCGGGGCACCTACTGGCTCTGATGGCCAGGAAATAGAAATTATTGATACTAATGCAACTGCAATTGAGGGCTCAGATGCCCGAACCATCTTCGTGGATGGAATAAAGGACGTTTAAAATTCATTGGCTTTGATAAGTGCTACCATGCAAAAAATTAATGCCTCATTCACTAAAATGGATGAGAGCTTAAAGCAAATAACATCTCCAAAGGTGACAGGGCAACCTCAAGGAGATATTTAAAATTTATCATCTACTACTAGACATGGAGTCCAGAATCTGGTGGAAGAAAGGTACATTCCCCCATATAGGAGGGAAAAATCTAGCAAAGGAACTAATCTGAACACTGCTTGAAATGGTAATAATGGTAACGGTGCTAATTCTGTTAGATTAACTCCTAATAAATAAATGTTTAGCAGGACAAATCCTAATTTGCAATCTGGAATTTATGATCTAGAGACTAATCAGCAGGGAAGAGGCTCAGGGGGTAATGTTCACCAGGGCCAAATTCCATTACCCCAAGGACATATGACATTTCCTTCAGGCAACTTACCATTTCCTCAAGGGCCAAATGCAATACCTCGGCCTTATTTGCCATTATCTCAAGCCCCAAGAGGTGGAGGAGTTGATTTGTATGCTATAAGGGATGTTGTGTAGGAATTGTATTCCTAGACTGCGCCAAATTGGTCATCCTAAATTTCACAAGTCGTACCTAGATGTAATTGACAGAGATAACCCATATCCCAGAGGGTATCGTATTCTTGAATTTTCATTATTCTCTAGGGAAGATGGGTAGTCTACCTTGGAAAACATAGCACTGTTCATAACCTAGTGTGGTGAATTGGCTAATTATGAGAATTTTTCTAATTACCATATGAGGTTGTTTCCTAACACACTGATAGGTGTAGCCTTTATATGGTATGCCACACTGCCGAGGAACTCTATTTTTACTTGGCAGGAGATGGAGCGACAGTTTCATACACAGTTCTTTCGGGCTGAACCTGAAGTGTGCATAGCAGAGCTGTCAAGGGTGACTCAAAGGGTAGGTAAAACTGCAGACCTGTTTATTGTAAGGTTCAAAAAGATGAGGAATAGGTGCAAAATATTTCTCCCTGAGTCATAGTATATGAAAATGGCTCAGAGGGGTCTGGATATCGAGTTACAGAAGAAATTTCAAGGCATTGAATTTCCTGATTTTTATGAACTAGTTGCAAAGGTTAGTGAGTATGAGGAGCTTTTACGAGAGGAAAATCAAAGAAGGAAAAATACTATGGTTACTTATTTTCAGGAGGTATCGAATACTGAGATAGTAGTAGCCGATCTAATGGTTACTAGTTCCTGTGTTTGTCCACTTTTGGAAAAGAAAGCCTTAGAAGCCTGGAAGAAGCCTCAAGGATCCAATTCCCAAAATCAATATACCTTTGAAGTTTAAAAAATAGAGAAGATCTTTAATTTCCTTCTGAAGGAAGATTTCATTAAATTACCTCTAGACCATAAAATTCCTTCTAAGGAGAAATTGAAGGGAAAGGATTACTGTAGGTACCATAACTTATTTAATCACTCTACTAATGCCAGTTGGGTGTTTAGGAATGTGGTACATGATCGAATCAATAAGGTTATTCTAAAGTTTCCTAAAAAAAAGGATGCAATGCTGATTGAGGAAGATCTTTTTCCTCCAATGGCTATAGTGAATTCTGTCAATATTGACTTAAGAGCTTTACAAAATGTAAAGAAATAAATGAAAGAGAAGCAGGAAGTCTGGGATATACTAGGCCAGCCTTCTAGAAAGTTTGATTATATGGTAAAATATTCTAAGCCACCTGCTAACAATAATCATATTCCTGTGAGTGGTACGGTTTTTACAGGAAGGAAGAAATAGAGTATGGAGGGACAGATCCAAAGTTCAAATAGAGAGCCATTCAAAGGTAGGAGCCACTGGAGACCACAGTCACGACCAAATTTTACAAATAGAAGAATTTCCCCTTCCTTTGCATCAGAAAGAAGTTACAGGCGTAGAGGAAGGAGAGATGAAAGAAGATCACCGCCAAGGTTCCAAAGGAGACAGGCCAGATTCATTCTACCCCCTCCTGTATAATCTAACCAGCAATGGCATAGAATAGAGCATAAAAAGTTTCCTCAGCCACCTACCCGGACACAGAAGAGGAGGCTTCAAAGGCAAAGAGCAGCTGAACAAAAGTAAAAGGAACTAGAAACCCAATCTAGTGCAATATCCAAATTTAGATGTAAGGAAACTGAGGATACAACTTTTGATATGGAGATGGAAGAATTTGTTAGCAGTTTAGATGATTTGATGCTATTTGATGATGAACCAAAAGCTTTATGTTAGCAGTTCTGAGGATGATATGAAGATTGATAGCTTTACTGTGGATGGTAAACTAATGTCGTTCCGGTGTGCTACATCCTCAGTTACTCTGCTTAAAGAATGCATGATGCAACAAAGTGATGCTGAGAAAAATGAGGTTAAAATTTAGAATACTCGAAGGGCAATACCTTTAGAAGATGAGAAACTTATCAGTGGAGTTACAATTTAGGCCACTAGGCTGAATTTCCCCAAAAGAATTATCATGGAGAAACCATCTGTAGAGATAACTAGACACATCAGGCCTCTTTACATTAGAGCACATCTTAATGGCAAACCTTTTTCCAGGGTTCTTATTGACAATGGGTCAATAATGAACATTATGCCATTCAGGTTATTGCATTCATTGAGTAAAATAGAAGAAGAGCTAATAGTCACCGATATCGCAGTGGCTACTTTTACAGGAGAAGTCACAAAAATAATTAGAGTTTTACATGTTGAGATTACTGTAGGGAGTAAAAAATATCTCAATGCCTTCTTTATGGTAGACTCTACTGTAAGCTATAATTTGTTATTAGGAAGGGACTGGATTCACGCTAACTGGTGTATACCTTCCTCTTTGCACCAATTTTTACTTATATGGAATGATGATAAAGTGGAAGTGGTATGGGCAGATAATAGGCCTTTCAATACCTGTTTAGATAACTTGGAGGTTAGATTCTATGATGTAAACCTTGAGCCTATTAAGTTTACTGGAGGTAAGCCTAGGTCTGAGTCAAAGCATGTTCCTGTTCTAAAAGAAGACATGGAGGAAGTGCTTCAATAATAGTTAGATTTACTATACAAGTCTATCGTGCCTTATAGGCTAATGGGACTTCCTTTTATTGAGGAAATTATTTATGAATAGTTATACCAAGGAAGAATAGGCAGTGGCTGCAGCTGCCATAAAGAAGGTGTACGTGTAGCAGATGTTGGAGAAGATAGCTAGAGAAAGCATGGAGGTAGATGGGACAGAAATTCTTAGTGAAGAGGAATAAGATGAAAACATTGATGAATTAAAAATGGAAGATGTGCAAGAGGTGCCAGTTCACCTTGAGGATTACAAACATGAAGTTCAGGATCCATTGGAGGAAATAAACCTAGGCACTGATCAGGAGCCAAGGGTTACTTATATTAGTTCTTTGTTGAAACCTGAGCTAAGGAAGGAAATAATAGAGGTACTGCAGAACTTCAAAGACTATTTTGCATGGGATTACACAGAGATACCAGGATTGACCAGGGAGGTAGTTGAGCACCGCCTTCCAATCAAACCTGAATTTCATCCATTCCAACAACCTCCCAGAAGAATGTCAAAGGAGGTAGAGCTGAAGGTGAAAGATGAAATCCAAAAGCTTCTTAAGGATGGCTTTATAAGGTCAACTAGGTATGCTGAATGGATATCTAATATTGTGCATGTTATGAAAAAGAATGGTAAATTGTGAGTTTGTATTGATTTTAGAGACCTGAATTTAACTACTCCTAAGGATGTATATGTTATCCCTGTAGCTGATATGTTAATTGATGCTACTGCCAGGAATGAATTATTGTCATTCACGGATGGCTTTTCAGTTTACAATCAAATTTTCATAGCCAAGGAGGATATCTCCAAGACTGCCTTCAGGTGTCCTAGTGCTATTGGGACATTTGAATGGCTGGTCATGCCATTTGGGTTAAAAAATGTAGGGGCTACCTATCAGAGGGCCATGAATGCAATCTTTTATAATATGATTGGCCAATATCTGGAGATTTACATTGATGACACAGTGGTAAAATCTAAAAAAGCCACTGATCATATTTTGCATTTGAGGAAAAGGTTTGAAAGAATGAGAGTTTACCAATTAAAGCTTAATCCCCTTAAATGTGCGTTTGGTGTGCATGCTAGAATTGTTTTGGGGTTTTTAGTGCATCAAAGAGGTGTGGAGATAGACAAAAATAAGGCAAGGGCTATGCTTGAAGCCAAGCCGCCTTAATCCATGCAAGAGCTGCAGATGTTCCTAGGACAAGTGAATTACCTTCGTAGGTTTATTTCTAACCTTGCTGGAAAGACCAAGGAATTTTCTGATTTGTTAAAATTGAAACAGATAGTTGGTTTTAAATGGGAAGAAAAGCACTAAGTTACTTTCGATAAAATTAAGCAATATCTTTCTCAACCTCCTGTGTTAGTTCCTCCAAGGGAGGCAATTCCTTCGAAACTTTACATTTCTGCTACAAATGAATTTATTGGATGTTTGTTAGCTTAAAATGATTCAGTAGGTCATGAACATGCAATTTACTATTTAAGTAGGATTTTTTCTTCTACAGAGGTGAAATATACATATGTTAAGAAATTGTGTTTGGCATTATACTTTACATGCACTAAACTGAGATACTATTTGCTGAAGCATAGGGTGTATATAATTTCTCAAATTGATATGATGAAATATATATTGAATAGGCCTGTGCTATCTGGAAAGATTGGCAAATGGTTGTTAGGCCTAATTGAGTTCACTCTAGTATATTTTCCCCAAAAATCAGTGAAAAGTCAAGCTTTGGTAGATTTCTTAGTTAATCACCCTACTTTTGATACTGTTGATGAGAAGGAAAATGAACTTCCAGTATGTAGAGTAGAGATCCAACCATGGATTATCAAATTTGATGGTTCATCTACAAAAAAGTCAGCTGGGGCAGGAGTGGTAATTACATCACCTGGAGGAACTAAAATGGCTCTCAGTTTTAATTTGGACTTTGAATATACTAACAATCAAGCTGAATATGAGGCTTTGATCATAGGCCTTCAAATTCTACAAGATTTTGGTGCAAAAGAAATCCTGGTAATTGGTGATTCTCAGCTTGTTCTTAAACAGTTGATGGGAGAGTACAAGTGTACCAGTATTTCTTTAGCTCCTTATTATACATTGGCCATTCAGTTGGTTGAGTCCTTTGATAGTGTGTCTTTCATGCATATGCTTAGGGAATTAAATTGGGAAGCTGATGAATTATCTCAGGTTGCCTCTAGCCTAAGGTTGTCTCAGGACTTAACTCGTAAGTTTATTTTTGTGCAGAAAAAAAACCATCCATCTATTCTGGAAAGAGGAATTCAGGTGGAGATCCTCAATGTTGACATGAACTTGGCATGGGACCGGCGCACATACATTACAAATTACCTTGAAAATCACACCAAAAAAGTGCCTTTCAAAGTTAGGGCTCAAGCTTTAAATTATGTCTTACTGGAAGGTTATTTATTCAGAAGAACTCTTAATGGATTATCGCTTAGATGTGTGGCTTTTTTAGAAGCAATGGAAGTTCTAAAATAAGTGCATGAAGATATTTGTGGGGCCCATCAAACAGGAAGGAAGATGAGATGGTTAATATGTAGACATGGTTACTACTGGCCAACTACGCTTGAAGATTGCATCCAGTATGCTAAGGGCTGCCAACAGTGTCAAACATATAGGAACATACAGAGGGTGCCTGTAGATGACCTGTATCCAGTGGTTAAACTATGACCATTCAGAGGATGGACAATTGACTTAATTGGTAAAATTTATCTAACTTTATCCGAATGCCATAGTTTTATCATTGTTGTCACCGACTACTTCACTAAATGGGAGGAGGCTATACCTATGAAGAAGGTTGAACAGAAAGATGTAATTTCCTTCATCAAGGAATACATCATCCATAGATTTAGTATTCCTCGGACCATTACTACTGATCAGGGTACTATGTTCACTAGAGAGGAAATAAGGGAATTTACGGAGGATTATAACATCAAGCTTGGAATTCCACTCTTCACTATGCTTAGGCTAATGGTTAGGCAGAAGCTTTAAATAAAATCCTTATTGGAATCTTGAAAAAAATGCTGGAGGATAATCCAAGGGATTGGCCAAGAATCCTATCTGAGACTTTATGGGCATACAAGACTTCTAAGAGGGAAGCAACTGGTACAAGTCCTTTTGCTCTTACATATGGATATGATGCTATTCTTCTTGTAGAGGTGTCTGTACCATCTTTGAGAGTGGCTAGACAGAATAGCCTAACTCCTGAGCAATTCTCAAAAGCCATGTTAATGGAGCTTGAAAGTGTGGATGAGGAAAGGCTTAAAGCTTTGACCAGTATACTAGCACAGAAAATGAGGATCTCCAGACTTTACAATAAGAGAATTAGAAAAAAGAAATTTCAAGTTAGAGAGTTAGTGTGGAAAGTTATTTTGCCACTTGGAACTAAAAACAGGGAATTGGGGAAATGGTCTTCAAATTGGGAAGGGCCATTTAGAATACATCAGGTTCTAAAAGGAAATGCCTATTGGTTGGAAAGCTTGGATAGGATGCCACATAAGAAGTTCATTAATGGAAAATACTTGAAGTAATATTTCCCCACCTTAGGGGAAATAAGGAAAAGCTGAAATGAATGTGTTTTGGCCAATAACCAATGTTATGCCACTATGTTCTTTAGTGGTGTTTTTGTTTCTTTTTGCTTTGTAAGTTGGCTTTTATATGCCACTTGTAAATAAATAAAATGTGAGCCTTTGTTTGAAGTTTTAATATTATTTTTGGTGTGTTTTCTTTAATTTTTTTTTAAAATTTTGGTAGAAAGGTGCAAATGAATAACTGTAGTGAATTGTGTACTGTAGACAGTGATGACATACAGGAAATTCCCGAATAGAGCTGAAAGAAGTAAATATACCCTGTGATAATCATGCTATAGTTATCATCCATAAAAGGATGGTAATCACTAGTACATATCCAAAAAGAAGCATCAAAGAACAATACTGAAGCAAATCACAAGATATAACAAAAGTATTATATCCATAGATAGAAGGAAATGGATCAAAGGGAGTCAAAGTCAAAGCCTCGTAGGTCCTCCCAAACATCTAGGCATTTTTGCTTAGCATTCACTGCTTCTTCCTCTTAGCTAAGCCATTCCTTGGCTATATCCTTCTTGCTTTCCAAGGAAGTCTTGATGGATTGAGCTTCCTAGAGTACATCCCTGTACCTAACAGTCAGCTCTCTATTCTGCTGAAGAAGATCATCTCTTTGGGATAGCAAAGTAGCTAAACTGGCCTCCTGTTCCTCGATCTCCTGGTTAACCTGAAAGAAGGCTGATTTGCCTGCTACTTCTTTTTCTTTGATTTCCTTCAACTTAAGCTGCCTGACTTAGAATGAATCCTTCTCCTGGAGGAAAAGCTGGAGATGGTTGGAGGCTGTGAGATGAGCTGTACTAAATTCATCCAAGCGACTCATTCTTCAATATAGTACTAGTAGCTGAATTAAAATGTTGCTCCAGAGTGGTGAGAGATGATAGAAATATGGATCTCTGAGTCTTTTGGAGAGTGCCCATCTCTAGACTAAGTAGAGTCTTCAATGCATCATTGGCCTTGCTGATGGAAGACTCATCAGAAGAAGAAGAACTAGAAGGAGCTTTGGAGGGAGTCTCCAAGAAACTAAAGTCCACAGCAATGTCAACATCATCAATGGAGTACCAAGAGTCAACCTCCTATAATAATAACAAGCAAGTGTAAGCTAATTAAGGGTATATAAATGCACAAGTCTAGAAAATGGAGAAATAGAAGTACATACCTAAGGAGTAGCACAAGGAGTCGAATCAGAGGTTAGAGGTAATTGAGCTGGAGCAGTAGGAGAAAGATCAGACCCTGGAGGTAATGACTCTGACTCGAGGGGTAATGCAGTTGGGACTAGAGGTAATGTGTCCTTCTCTAGAGGTAATGTGTCCATCTCTGGAGGAAATGAAGGATTTGAATCAGCTGAAACTGGAGAGGATGCATTTGGAGAAGGTGAAGAAGAGGAGTTCTCCTTGCTATCCTCGGCTGTTGATAAACAAGTAGAATATTAGTTATTAAAAATAAAACTAACATAAAAAAAAAGCTTAAGGAGTGGCACATTTGGACCTGATGTCTTTTCGTTGGAACTGGAACTCTCATAATCTTTTATCTCCACCACTACTTTCTCCTTACTTTTATCCTTTGACTTATTGAGTATAGTAGTCAGCCTCTGAGACTTGTATCTAGGTGAAGGGGGAGGAGGTGTGACTTGTTTCTTTTCTTCACAGGCTTGGTTACAAGTTGGGTGGTACTTTATCTTTTGCGGGTAGGCACTATGGAGGATGGAGTAATCAAAATACCTGTAAAATAGTTTGAGTTTGTCAATATTTGGAGGAAGTTATAAAGATAACAAACTAAAGCTGTGAAAATGCTCTTACCTGGATGAGGAACATGTATAAGTTTGTTAATCTGCAGCTGCCACCACTTGTTATAAGCAGTGGTGTGCTCAGAGTCTGTAGGTGAAATATGAAAGTGCAGGTGTTGCAAACTATCCCTCATCCTCTTTATGTCAGCCTTAGTACACGAATTTGGGTCATTTATGAAAGAAGAAAAGATAAGAGGATCTGAAGCAGGAGGAATAAAAGGCTCTAAGCCAAACTAATGGCTGACAAGGAAAGGCATATATCTCTCGAAAGATAAGGGAGTACTACCTATGGAACTAAGGGAAAACTTACCCCTAATTATAAATAGCCTAGAAGTGGTGGTCCGATAGAAAATTTGGGTTTCTATAACACCAATGAGGGAATCAGAAAAGAGATGAAGCCATTTAGGTCTGCCATTGAAAATCTTACAAAGGTAAGAAGGTCTCTTCTTAGGCTTTAAGGCTAAAAGGTGCCCATATATTGTCCTATACTTCCTAGAACAGACTCGGGTAATCAAAGTACACTTTGGATCAAGGGAATGGGCTAAACGAGCGGCTGCAACATTATTATAAAAATTAGGGAAGTAGGCAAATAACCAAATCTACAGAAGCCATGCTCTACCATTTATATACCCGAAAGGTTCTTTGAGACATCTTCTCAGGTTGAAGTACAAGTTTCCAAGAAGGATAGAGCCTAAAGCATAATGTCTGCCTTTAGCCAAAGCATATGCCAAGGGGAAGAACTCCAAAGTAGGTTTAGCAGAAGTAGGGCATAAGATGTATTTGCAAAAAAGAACCCAAAGAAAGTCAACATGCTCCTCAAAAGTAAGCTCACTATGCCTAACCTCATTAATCAAACTACTATAACTATCATGACGTTTAGGGGTAGTAGGAGGCTCCTCAATTAAGCAAACCATATCATCCCCAAGGATAGGAAGCCCTATAAGCATGAACACATCCAAGAGAGTAATAGTCATGTGCCCATAAGGGAAGATGAAGCAGTTTGAAGAAGGAGACCAAAAACATAAAGCTGCACTGATGAGAGAGGTTTGGTATTCATTCTTTTCTCAGGATATATGAATCAGCTATAATATTCCAAGTCTAAACTAAAGGTTCTCAAATATAAGGGCTAACCTATCGATTCCAGGAGTCCATAGGTCTAATCCATGACCTGATAAAGTTAGAAGGATCTTCAAGGATATCCTGGCTGAATAAGACATCCGAGGATGAACTCAGATAGGGAAGGGAAGGACCTTCTCTAGGGACTATGGAGGAAGCTCTGGGGATAAGTGTCAAAGGGGTCCCTTCAGGATGCCTGTAATAACATGAGCTGCAAAAGGCATATGATTAAGTTAGTTTGAAAGTTAATTATGATGAATGAAAAAGAATTTGATGAATAGAGTAAATACTGTACCAGATCCGAAGGTAAGGAGGGCAGCTATCTAAAGAGAAGTCCTTTATCAAAGTCAGTTTTACTTCCTGAAAGGAAAAAAAGGGATGGTTAAAAAAGTTGTTATAAATAAAAAAGAAGTGATACAAGCACAGAAAAGTACCTCCCATTCATCAAGTTCTTTAGCAGTGAATAGGGATAGTGGTGGAGAAGTAGGTTGTGGCTGTTCATATTAAAAATTAATCATCAC
Organism: Macaranga tanarius; assembly: GCA_949673435.1. Taxonomy (NCBI): domain Eukaryota; kingdom Viridiplantae; phylum Streptophyta; class Magnoliopsida; order Malpighiales; family Euphorbiaceae; genus Macaranga; species Macaranga tanarius. The sequence continues at coordinate 13,957 of CATIWO010662314.1, forward strand.
AAAGTCTTGATGGAGATATAAGGATTCATATCAATGTAGAGGACAAAAAAGAATTATTACCTAATGAGTGGAATGTGAGCTAGAGGGAGGTATAGAAGAACCAACAGCTTCTTCAATCATTTTGCCTGAAAAGTGAAAGAAAATGGTGAGATCATTAGAATTACAAAATTAATATAGGCAAAATAAACAAATTATAGATGAAATTGATCATGTGATAAGCCAAATAACGATGTTTGGCTAAGAATTTAGTGAAAGGAAATGTAGGTAGTTTATTTCCTCAAAGGATGAAGGAATTGCATCTATACTTACAAAGGCATAATTGGCTTAAATAGACAGAACTTGCTAGAGGAAGTGTGGAGGTAATGGCTCAGAATAATATGAGAAAGTCATTTCATCTAATTTCCCCAAGATAATTCTTAAAGGAAATGCACAGAATTGGGTACAGTCCAGAAAATACAGAAAATGCAAAATGATTGATCAAGCAGAATTTGCTGGAGGAAGTGTGGAGGTAATGGGCTGAAATGACCTCCTGATGGATAAGATGTTGAAAAATGTTTATTGCCTCTAGGAGTTTAGTGAAATTAAGGTACATATTTGGCAAATTAATGCTAAATAGTAAAAAATAATAATATTTTTCATAGAGGTAATGCAAGGATTAATGTTCAGATAGGGGCAATGACAAAATACAAATTCTCAGAAGCTATTTCATGATAAGAAATTAGCTCTAAAAATTATTTGTTGCGAATTTTCGGCTAAATTCAAGGATTTTATTAATTAATTTCCTTTAATTAAGCTAAAGATTATGAAAATAATTATTTTTGGCATCAATTGCTAAAATAATTAAATTTGTAGCTCATTTGTGGAAATTTATACAAAAGAAGTCCTGGATGTAGTGAAAAATTATTTTGCATAACACAACAAAATTATAAAATTTCACCAAAATTCAAGGTGAAAATTGGAGAACATCCCTCATATATTTCTAACATTCAGTTTTTGCAAATAATTGCAATAGATCTGCAAAGAAGCAATGTGTGGACATATAGTTTAGCCGGCCCGCAAAAACAAGCCCAATGATGAAAGATACAATTAAGTCCAATTTACCAAGAAACTAAATTCAGACCCACTTGTGAGAAAGCCCAAAATTATAACCTAAGCCCAAACACTTAACCTAACAAACCAAGCCCAAGAAACTAACCCATCTAGCCCAAACCAAATGAAAGCTCATTAAAGCCCATTTTCTTCTTAGAGGCAAATCAACACAAATACAATTTAAAGCTTAACAAAATGACTTTAATGGCCAAAAGACTTCCTAATATCTTCTAATAGTTAGCTCAAACAAGATTACAAGCTCTCCAAAAATCTCTTAAAACCTCACTCTATTCTTCTCCCTCTCAACTCTACCATTCTCTACACCAAAACACAATTAAATATACAGATAATACTCCATCAATAACAAACCAACACATGCCTACCCCAAAGTCTTCTTCCTCATCATTACATATTAAGTATAATTATCCTTTACTAACAATAATAATCATAATATATATATATATAAATATATATATATATATCTAAATATCACTACAATTCCTCCTAGGCTCTTTAATGATTTGGGTATAATACATATTAGCCCACAACTTCTCATAATGATAAATAACTCTATACTTCCTTTTCAATTTAGTCTCTCTCTACAATT
>CATIWO010662345.1:0-10863 GCA_949673435.1 Macaranga tanarius
TACTTAAATTCTATTTTTCTACCTCAAATAATTCAAATACTAATTTAAATTACTAAATTCTTTATTTAATTATTATTTTTATTAATAAAAAGTAACCAAAATTTTATTATTATAATAATCTGATGAGACCCTACAATTTCTCTTTATTCAATATTTTATGATTTTGACTTATGTGTCAAATATTAAAAATTTATTATATTTTTAAATAAAAATATAAATTTTTTTTAAATGTATTAAAAATTCTATTATATTCCTACTATAACACTCATATTCATATCCTCATTACTAACCTAATAATAATTAAATTCTATTTTTCTACCTTAAATAATTCAAATACTAATTTAAATTATTAAATTTTTTATTTAATTATTATTTTTATAAATAAAAAGTAACCAAATTATTATTATTATAATATTTTTTTGAGTTCATGCTACTATAAACTATTTAATTAAATTATAATTTAATAAATTATTTTAAAAAATATATATGCGCAGTACGCTGATGAATGACTAGTTAACATTTAATTTTTATTCTTTTTGAATATCTGTTTAAACGTTTAACATTTAATAATTTTTAAAATATTTGATATATAATTATGGGATAAGGTCCAATTTAGCCCCTAATGTATGATACGAAGTTCAGATAAGCCCCTAATCTATTTTTTGGTTCAAAAATACACATAACGTTATTCAATTCGGTCATTTAGCCCATTATAAAAAGTTTAATATCTAATAAAAATACAAATTAGTCCCTAAAATTGTGTTTCTATCAAAATATTTTAAATTTTAAATTTCAATAGACAAAATTGTCCTTAATTTTTTGTTAATAGTATTATTTTTAAGAAAAATATTCTACTTAATTATCAATTTGTCTAAATTAAATTATATGTGTAATGTAAAATAATTAAATTTAAAAATAAAAAATTAAACTAAAGTGAGATATATATATGTATATGTGTATATGTGTTTGAATTCTTCATTTTAAGTTAGTTAAATAAAAAATAAGTATATAAATAATAAAATATTTGGAGTCTTTGATCTTATTTACTAGTATATACTTTTAATAAAATGCTTAATATTGAAATTTATAAGTATTAATTCCATTAAAATAAATAAATTTTTATTATTATATTTTATTTTTTAATATATAAAAAATTAAACATTTGGAGAACAAACACTTTTATTTCCTCATTCTCTCTATCCTTTTGCCAGTGTTATATTTTTAATTTTTAATTTTTATTTAACTAATTTAAAATGAAGTATTAAATATATATATTAAACAAATAAAAATTAGTGTCACTTTGAAATACATTTTTATTTTTAATTTAATTACTTTAGATTATACATATAGTATAGTTTAGAGAGATTAATAATTAAATAAAATAATTTTCTTAAAATTATACAATTAATAAAAAAATTAAGAACAATTTTTTCTATTAAAATTTAAAACATGAAATATTATGATGGAAATATAATTTCAGGGACTAGTTTGTATTTTTATAAGATGTCAAACTTTCTAGAAGGAGATAAATGACAGTATTGAATGACGTTAGGTGTGTTCTTGAGCCAAAAAAAAATAGATTAAAAGCTTAATTGAGCTTCGCACTATACATTAGAGGCTAAATTCCCTATAATTATTCATCAAAATTTATATTCCAAAAAGAATTTAATATGTGATTAATATCCAAAAACAATAAGATAAGTGGCCCAATCAAAATCAAAGAAAGAACCCAAATAGAAGAAACTAAATAAATAAAAATAAAAATAAAAAAGTAAACACAACAGCAACACAAGTGTCATCATGCTTCACTTGTTGTCATTACACTTTTGTTTGCTTGCTAATTAATAATTAAAACAAATAATTTTTTTTTAAATAAAAAAAAAAACCCTTAATTCCAATCACTCAAACACAGCCTTAAAAATAAACTAACAGTTACAGGTCTCTCTCTCTTTATCTCTCTTAATCATTTGTTCTTTTTTTTTTCTTCTCTCTTCCGTTCATAACGAATCGCACAACAATCCTTCAAATGTCTCCGATTCCGCCGGAGAACGGCGTCGACGGCGACGACGAGCGGGAAGAAGAAGAAGAAGACGACGCCGAAGAAGAAGAGGTTGAAGAAGATGCAGATGAAGAGGAAGAAGAAGAAGAAGAAGAGCCGAGGCTTAAGTATCAGAGAATGGGAGGGAGCATACCGACGTTATTTTCGAATGATGCGGCGTCCTGTATTGCTGTTGCGGAGCGTATGATCGCGCTCGGTACACTTGATGGAACCGTTCATATACTTGATTTTCTTGGTAATCAGGTGAGCTATTAATATATGTTTAATTGATGGATATTGGATCTGAAATTGATTTTTTTTGAAGGTAATTTAGCTTGTTATTAGGGATATTGAGCTGATTATAGTTGTTATTGGGCTGGCTTTGTACTGCTACTTTTCTTCTTTTTTTTTTTTAAATATGTTAATTGAATTTGAATCTCATTATTATGTGAAATTAAGTATTTTGAACTTTTTTTAATGAAATTTGAAAGGTGAATTTTTGTTAGTTCATAATAATTATATAAAGGAGCATATTGGATTATCAAGAACTTGATGGAATGTTTAATTAATGTTAATTCTAAATTAATTGCTCTTGCCAGTTAGTTTGAGCACCAATCATGTGAGAGTGTTTAATTAATGTTAATTCTAAGTTAATTGCTCTTGCCAGTTAGTTTGAGCACCAATCATGTGAGTGCATTACTTTTTTTGTTTTAAAATTACGTCGCAAGTGTCACAAGCTGCCCTTGCTTGAAGTTCATATCTAAGCTTATTGTGGGTATTATGTTTCCTCACCAAAGTATGATCTATGGGACATTGGGTAGGAATTAGGAATATAGTCCAATTCTTAAAATAAAATTACAACTTTTTATTTGGTTGATACAGAACCCGGTTTTTTTTTTTTGTCAGCATTCATGCATTCCAATAGTTTGAATTCTAGTAGAAATTACATCCATTCATATGTATACTTTCTAAAAGATAACATCAATTTTTGTTTAGTTATCTCAAAATAATTTTAGTACCATTCCAATAGCCCAAGTACTATAATCGGGCGTTTATGCCATATGTTACTTTACCATCACTGATAGTGTCAGTGAACCAATTATTCCTTGCGTCACAAGTTTCAATCTCAAAGTTAAGATGCTTAAATTTAAGGACTAGTTATTATGCAATAATCATTATTTTTCTTTTGGGAGTCGGGGAAGGGAAGGTGGCAGTTTGGTTACAGACCTGTGAACCAATTCACTAGTCCAGTAAAAGAAACTCTCACAATGTTTGAGGCTATATTAGGGCCAAATGATTATTTGTATCTGTCACAGGCCAGAACATAGTTACTTTATGTATGCTTGAACCGCATTTTATTCCTTTCCAGGTTAAGGAATTTGCTGCTCACACTGCCGCAGTCAATGACCTGAGCTTTGATATAGAAGGTGAATACATAGGAAGCTGTTCAGATGATGGATCTATAGTGATACATAGTCTTTTCTCTGATGAGAAAATGAAATTTGACTACCATCGTCCAATGAAGGCTATTGCTTTGGACCCTGAATATTCAAGAAAAATGTCTAGAAGGTTTGTAACTGGTGGTTTAGCAGGGCATTTTTATATTAATTCAAAGAAATGGCTGGGCTACCGTGATCAGGTTTGCACAATATACTGTTTGAAATCTTATATATGGATTTTCTGGTTGAGTTTTGGTACTTAATCTTACAAATTTGATCTATTTTTTAGGTTTTGCACTCCGGTGAAGGTCCAATACATGCTGTAAAATGGAGGTCAAGTCTTATTGCTTGGGCTAATGATGCAGGCGTAAAAGTTTATGATGCTGCCAATGATCAGCGTATAACATTTATTGAAAGACCTCGGGGAAGTCCACGCCCTGAGCTTTTGCTCCCTCACTTAGTTTGGCAGGTTAGTAAAAGTTTAGGTGCCTGCAATGGCCTGAACAGTTTATCCATCTTTCTTGTTAGTGTTATACAGTGGCTTTGTTTTTATCCTATTGTGGTTTCAAAATTAACATGAACATGTTGTTTTCTCCTATTCTATCCTATGTCTTGGTGCCTTTCCATCACATTCAGGATGATTCTCTCTTGGTTATTGGCTGGGGAACATCTGTGAAAATTGCATCAATAAGAGCAAATGAGCATAAAGGAACCAATGGGACATATAGGTCCCTTCCAGTGGCTAGTATGAACAAGGTGGATATTGTAGCATCTTTTCAAACCAGCTATTATATTTCAGGAATTGCTCCTTTTGGTGATTCTTTGGTTGTTCTAGCTTATATTCCCGGAGAAGATGGGGAGAAGGAATTCAGCAGCACCATTCCATCAAGACAGGTATTTACTCCATCATGTTGTTTGGAACATGAATTGTGATTCTTGACATAGCACCTGTTAGGTGTAGAAGTCAATAGGGAAAATACATAAATTATCATTTTGACAAACTGAAAGTTGATAGGAGGAATTTCAAGAGGATGGTTGAGTGGGACGCCTGTTAGGGTAGAATTGGTTGGATTCATCTTTTCATGAATAGAAGTCAATAGAAAACTATGAATTATTATTTTAGAAAATTGCAATCAGCTTCTTTGGTTAATTGTTTTTGTGTCTACTACCCCTTTAATCCTGATTTAGGGAAGAACATATTGTAGGAGATTATGCTGCATGAGGACTAGGTGTCACTAAGATTGTTATAGATTGGCTATTGGCTAGTATCATTTTCTATCCAAGCTCTTAAGAGTTTGTATTCCAACATCTAGGCTTCACTTTGTGTTTTGAATGCTAAGGAGAAGAATTTGTTGTTTTCTGTTAATATAAGATAAGCTTTTATTTTTTTGACTTGCCCTCACATGTTGCTTGCATGAAAAATGCATCGATACTTATAATGATTATTTTATCAGTGGAACACTTCATACTGAGGCTTAGTGATAGTGTTTGCTTCAGTATGTATTTTCTTTTCTGGTTTTCTGTGAAAGCTAATACAAATTCCATTATGCTGGGTTGGCCAAAAGCAAAGTTTATCCAAAGCTTGGTCTAAAACCCCCGAAAAATTATGATTATATTGGCAACAATTTCAGCTATTGGAGAGGTAGCACTGGTTCTGACTTTTTCCAGCTATTGTGAGCAGGGTAATGCACAAAGACCAGAAGTACGGATAGTTACATGGAATAATGATGAACTTGCAACAGATGCGCTGCCTGTGCATGGTTTTGAGCACTACAAGGCAAAGGATTATTCCCTTGCTCATTCTCCTTTTTCAGGTTAGCACATTTATATTTGAAATTGGTTGGTCTTTGTATGTTAGATGATCCACATAAATAATATTGACACTTTTTCCATGTCAACTTAGGTAGCAGCTATGCTGGTGGTCAGTGGGCTGCTGGTGATGAGCCATTGTACTATATTGTCTCCCCAAAGGATGTGGTAATTGCAAAACCAAGGTTAGTATTGACTGTTTATTAACTTTCAGTTTTTAGATAGAAGTTTTATTTTGAAACTTAATTGCATTTCAAGCACATAGCAATTGTGGTGTAAATGTAATCAGCTTTCTTCTATTTCAAAATAGACCGTCCTTGCTAGTGGAAACCTAATTGTCCTTTAAATAGAAAACTTTTAATGGTGAAGTGCTATTTTGTTAGGGATGCTGAGGATCATATTGCATGGCTTCTACAACACGGTTGGCATGAAAAAGCTTTAGCAGCAGTTGAAGCAGGTCAGGCTCGGAGCGAACTCCTTGATGAGGTATATCAATCTTTCTTATATAATATTAAAATCTTAAGAGCTTTATATGTATGCTATATACAGATTTTTATTTCCTCCATGAATAAATTAGGTGACTTTAAATTTGGATATTCTAATTGGCACATGCACCCAGGTTGATTGCAAAGCCTTGTTTTCTATGCAGTTTGTTCTGTTTCTTTTCTTAAGCTTAGCTCAATCTGAGATCATTGCTATTAATAGTGCCGAAGTTATTTTAGACCCTCAAAGGAGGTAATGTGTTAAATAGAAGATTTATGATATTGAGTAGAGAGTGTTGTGTACAAAGGATGATCAGACACTTGAAACCTTTTTTTTTTTTTTTTCGGTGGCAAGGTGGTATGGTTGAAGTTTTTGGTGTAATGCATGTCAGAGACAGTTCTTGATTTGTCTGTTAGTGTAGAGAAAATAACAGCATCAAGGGAAGTACGTTTCCTGTCTCTGCTTTGTACAATCTGTGGTTATAGTGTTTTTGTGGAGCCTTTGATGGAGTGGAGCATTCAGTCATGGAGCTATAGTCTAGCATCTTCTTAAACAGAATTTCAGAGACTTTAGGATAAATGAAAGGATTTTATTTGTTTGAACTTCTTTTTTCTTCCTTCAACAAAGTTCTAATGATTTTGTTTTTAAGGAAAGTAGTTACAGTTGGTGCTCTTAAGGTGTGCTTATCAAAATTGAATTGTATTTATACTCCTGCTAAGCATCTTTCTCTATGTTTGTTTTTTGTCTTAAGTATCCTTTTAGTTTTTTTTTTCTTCTATTAATACAGTCTGCGTAATGTCTTAACATGGTTTGCTGCATATTCAGGTAGGATCTAGATATCTTGATCATTTGATTGTGGAAAGGAAGTATGCTGAAGCTGCATCTTTGTGTCCCAAACTGTTACAAGGATCTGCATCAGCATGGGAGAGGTAAAAAAAATGTAACAATTTATGAAATATTCCCACATCTCTCATTAATAAGTGACTGCAAGCTGCTCCTTTTGCAGGTGGGTTTTCCATTTTGCTCATCTCCGTCAGCTTCCTGTGTTGGTTCCTTACATACCAACAGAAAACCCAAGATTGCGTGATACTGATTATGAGGTTTGCAGAAGAATTATGATTATGTAGTCCCTTTACGTGTTTTCTGATATTCCAGGCTGATCAAGATTTTTTTTTTCCTTGTTAATGCTCCAGGTTGCTCTTGTAGCTCTTGCGACAAATCCATCTTTTCATAAGGATCTTTTGTCGACTGTTAAATCTTGGCCACCTGTTATTTATTCTGCATTACCTGTCATATCTGCTATAGAACCTCAGCTAAACTCCTCTTCTATGACTGATGCACTCAAGGAGGTCAGACTGAGTTTCTATGCGTCTTTTGAAATCTGAAATTTTCAAATGCTGTATGTATTTAATCAGTCTCATTTTTTCATCAGGCACTAGCAGAGCTATATGTGATTGATGGACAATATGAGAAAGCTTGTTCACTGTATGCTGATGTAAGTATTTCATTGCACACTTATCTCCCTGCAAATTATGCAAGAGACAGCACCACCACAAATTTGTATTAAAGCAAAAATTGTGTCAATCATATCATTCTAATGTATTTTTTCTTTTGTTTTGTTGGTCTTTTAGCTTATGAAGCCGGAAATTTTTGATTTCATTGAAAAACACAACTTACATGATGCTATCCGTGAAAAGGTATGGCTCTACAAAATAAACCCAAATGGTCATGATGTTATTTGGTTTCCTAGTTCCTGTAACTTTATCTATGTTGGATTATAATTGTTTATTGATGTAGATATCTACTATATGTGAAGGTTTGATTTAAAGAATGCTGCATGATGTTTTCTTTTTCTTAACATGTTTCTCATACCAGTTTTTCTTCTGTCCTTATGCTTGCTGCCGTGCAGGTTGTCCAATTGATGATGCTTGATTGCAAGCGTGCGGTTCCTTTATTGATCCAAAACAAGGACTTAATTCCTCCAGCTGAAGTAGTCTCACAACTGCTGGCTGCCAGAAATAATCGTGATTCAAGATATTTCTTGCATTTGTATTTGCATTCATTATTTGAAGCAAATCCACATGCTGGAAAAGATTTTCATGATATGCAGGTATGAATTAGGCTGCTATTTCAATACTGTCCTAATATTAGTATAATGCAATAAATGTCAGATTTTATATGTCCTGTTCTTCTTCTTCTCCTTCATTTGACATGATTAACCATTAAATGGTCGACTATATAGCACTGAAATCTGAATAGGGAATGCAATCCAGTTGTTAGATAAGCGAAGCAATGAGATACACATTCATATTGGGCTGACATGGCACATCCCATTAATATATGATCTATTTAACCTGTTAACACTTGCAGGCTCGTTAATACATGATCCAATGCAATTATCTGGGTGTTGGAGTTGTGGTTGCATGACTTTGATATGTCTGCATTTTAGGCATACTGCCTTTTCCTGCGATTCCAATCAACTCAATTTCTAGTTTTAATTTAAAAGAATGTTGGGATCAACTTATTTTGTGTCTTACTATTTAGGCTTCCCTGTACTGAGGATCTATCTTTATCATCTGTTATGCATCAAACGCAGAGTAAGATTCCTTTCTTAGTTGTTAAGGGTGATAGGGACTGGCAAGAATGCCTTTCTGGTTATTTTTCTTATTAACAATTGTCTTTGTAAATATCATAAAAATAGATCGTTACTGTTTCTCTGTACTTGACTTTCCGCTAACTGCTGAATTGCATATGTTTTGTGTCTTTTTCCAAAGTGCATTGCATGTGTGGATTGTCTTCAGTGACTAACAGTAGCCATTATTTCACTGTGACAGGTTGAGCTTTATGCAGATTATGATCCAAAGATGCTACTTCCTTTTCTTCGTAGTAGCCAACATTACACGCTTGAGAAGGTTTGAATGGTCAATATGTTGGCAATTGTTCATGTCCAAAGTTGATAAGAATGCAATTTCTCTTAATTACATGTCAATATTGTTAGGCCTATGACATTTGTGTCAAGAGAGATCTTTTGAGAGAGCAAGTCTTCATACTTGGAAGAATGGGAAACTCTAAAAAGGCGCTAGCTGTCATCATAAATAAATTAGGAGACATTGAAGAGGTATTTAATTTGTCTTTGTTTTTTCAGTTGTTTCTTGTGGATTTGTGTTTGTGATAACTCATCAGCACATATAAGCTTTTATTTGATGTGCAGGCTGTAGAATTTGTCACTATGCAGCATGATGATGAACTTTGGGAAGAATTGATTAGGCAGTGTCTTAACAAGCCCGAAATGGTACATTGTGAACCTAAGACTACTAACACATCGACTTATAATTTTAAATTCCTATGCACTTCTTTCTGAAATTTTTCCTGGGCATATTCTGCTACCTTTCAGGTGGGAGTGTTATTGGAGCATACTGTTGGCAATCTTGATCCCCTGTATATTGTAAATATGGTACCCAATGGGCTAGAGATTCCTCGGTGAGTATGCCTGGAATCAGGTTCCAAATTTTGGCCATATGCTTTTTTCTTTAATAATGTGGTTTTATGTTTGACCTCCCCTTCTATTAATAATTGATCCAAACTAAGCATAATACACGTACCTAAAAATTTTTTGTTATGAAAATTTTAAGTTTTGCTTTTGAGCATCTAGCGTAAAACTTGACTCAAGTCTGCTAAGCGTCGGTCCAAATTTTGTTATATGGATATATTTTGTCCTATCAGCTCCATTTGTGTATCTGGTATTTCATGATAGCTTTTTCCAATGTTAGGCAAACTAAAGATTTTTACAGTGAGGGTGACACCATTTTCTACAGCACAATTTCCTGAGCCCATCTAGCTATTACATACGATGGTTAGTTCAAACAATATATAGCTATGACATATATGGTTAGTTTAATGTTGATGTTGGGAGAACAATTCTTGGGGTGTGATGCCTGCAAATTATGTTATGTTAGGGTATTACAGAATGTATGCAGTGTGGAAACATTCCATGTCCACATAATAGGTGGGAAATATTTATGTTTTCCACTCTTCAATTGTTCTTAAAGTTGACGTTAATATAGCAATTTGTTGTACTCATTGTGTCTAATTCTCTTTTTTTTTTTCTTGTTTCTAGGCTTAGGGATCGCCTGGTCAAAATTGTCACTGATTACAGAACTGAGACATCTCTTAGACATGGATGCAATGATATTCTCAAGGTACCAAGCTTCTCATTTCCTTGCTTTCCATTGACAGAAAATTATATCTGCACTGCTTTCGGTTTGTTAACATGGTAGTATGTGAATGCACAGGCTGATTGTGTAAACCTCTTGGTCAAATACTACAAGGAAGCAAGACGAGCAGTTTGCTTAAGCAATGAAGGAGATGATGCACGGGCAAAAAGAGATGGCGGTAGGGATTCTCAGACAGCCGAGCGAACACCAAGCATGAGGAACATGGAGGTTAAGTCAAAAACCAGGGGAGACACAAGATGTTGCATGTGTTTCGATCCCTTCTCTATACAGAACGTATCAGTCATTGTATTTTTCTGCTGTCATGCTTATCACGTGAATTGCCTAATGGATTCCATGAACACTGTTAGCCGTCAAAAAAGTGGAGACACCTCCAGGGAGCAGGTCTTAGGATATGAGTATGCCGATGATGAGGAAAGTGAAGATGATGACACCGGTTCTGATCCTCGTTTACGATGTATCTTGTGTACTACTGCTGCCAGTTGAGAAAATGTGTTCATTTTTTTCAATTTTCTATTTTTTGCTCCCTGTTTTTGGTTGGGGAGTGGGTAGGGGTGGGTTTTTGTGCGAGTTTTGCTTTATTTTACCAGGCTTTTTCTCCTCTTTTCCCAGTTTTTTCTTTTCTCATGTTAATATGTCTTATATGTGTGCTATTCTTCAATCTACCATTTTTGGTCGAGCTTCAGTTGTTGTATTATAAATTAATATAATTATTAATGGCAAATATTTATCTTTTTGGCCATTTTCATGGTGTAGTATTGGATGAACAGTTCTTCTGCGCTTGGACAAGATTGTGGATTTCTATTTAAATGTTCTTGGAATTTTCTTCTGTTGCTTGTCTATGTTTGTCTTCACTAGCTAC
>CATIWO010662484.1:0-12168 GCA_949673435.1 Macaranga tanarius
ATTTCAAAACAAAAAAGAGAATTGATTTGATTAAATTTTTTAATACAACATGAATATTTTAAGTTAATATTTAAATAGAGATATTTTAAAACTAATATTAATTAATTGGAATTTAATTAAAAATTTAATTATATAAAATTAAATTACGTATTTTATATTCTTATTTAAATGATATAATTATCATTTTATAGTAAACTTTAAGAAAATTAGTTTAATAATAAAAATATATAATTTCTTAATATTGGGGGGTAAATAGTATAATATAGTCATATAAAGAGGAAAAATAGTATAATTTTTTTCGTCAACGTTGGTAATTATAATGGAGGAAATAAATAGTATAATTATGCAAAATAGAAGGGGAGATAATATAAATTTTAAATGTCAGGGACCAAGTAGTATAATATATAAAACCACATGGGATAAATAGTAATTCATCCTTTTTAATAACATTAATGTATGCTATGTTAGAAATTTTTTTATTATAATTGGGCTGTTATAAATTGTGAGATATTTTGTTTTATAAAAACAGACTGAACGAATATTGTTTAAATGAATGTGTGGGGAAACTCAATTAATATTAAAAGTGATCATTTGTGTTATGCGCTTGTAAGTACGTTAGTGGGCCGGTATAGTTATGTAGTAAGTGTATGCCTAATCCTAATGAGATGAGTAATGGGGTGCTCCTTAAGGTGTTTATACCTTAAGGTGTTTTATAAACAGACTAGGTCCTCTCTCCGCCCTTTTATATATATATATATATATATATATATTCTATTTTGATTTGCCCTATTGATAGCCACCTACATGAATAAGTATTGGAGAAGAAGACCTAGTTTTCTTATTTATCTGTTCTAATCAAAATTTCTAATTGTTTTAATTCTGAGGTGATCATCATCATGAGCCGATTAACATTTCAATTCTGCAAACAGGTATACATATGCATTCAAAATTTATTATTGTTATGTATTATAAATTCACATACTAAATTCTTAAATTATCTTACATGTAGTATCAGAGTTTAGATCGTATGTGAATTTAGAATCATAAAATAATTAAATTAATATGTGTATATATATTGCTTCCGTATGTTATGTGATTTCTTTTTGCGTATACATTCATTAAACTGTCGCAATTTTGTTGTTCGATTTCATTGGCTATTCATTCGGGGACCGCAAACATGCTTTGATTTTCTATTCGATTTGTTGGGGATTTGCTGGGCTCAACCGCATTAAAAGGTGCGGTCATATAAGTGTGTGCAGGATTCATTGTTGTGTAATTGCGGCTACAATGTGGAACTTGTTTTGTCTAATTTTCTTTATTTAAAAAAAAAATGCGCAGAACTTTTAATTTGGCAGTTGATTTTCTTTCCTTTTATTTAATTGTATTAAACAAAGAAACTTGCTTTCATGATTGATTATGCATGTCAATTTACGTGAGATTGCCCATAATAGCCATGCATGTTTAAACATGGAGAGTACTTAGTTTATTAGATATAGTTTATGAATAATAAATATTTTAGATACATATATAATTAGATTGTTTAACATTTGTGTGTTAGATAGAACATGTATTAATAAATAAAAGAGATATATTTGTGTTTAAGTATCTCATATGTGTATTTTTTTAATGTATATATTTGTGTTTAATATACATTATAATTGTGGGTCTTTTAAGAAATCTCTAATTAAAATAATTTTATGAGTTAAAGTGAGTGTTACTGCCAAACTGGGACATTCATTGAGATTTATAAAATTTATTTTAATTTTTGTGAAGAGATAATTTTTTATGATTGTATATAATGACCTGCCCAAAGGGAGTTATTATAAGCTTTAATTAGAAATCGTACGTGAGATGGAGTATTTCGTGTTAAGAGGTGCTTTAGTCTAGAGAATCTATATGCTCAAAGGGGATATATATTTTTTTTTTTGAAAACTATTGTATTCTCATTTGCGAGCTCCATATTAAAAAATTCTATTGCATGTGCATATTCTACCCAAAGGGGAATATGTAGTGATGCCCGAATTTTTTATTATCATTATTTTATTTATGATTGCAAGCCAAAAATAGCATGTATATTAATACATGTTTATATCTTTCTTGAACAGTTTTCATTAGTATGAACAACAATAGTACTACTATTGAGATGTTGACTAGTACGAACTTTAAGAAATGGAAAGAGGAAATTTCGTTTGCTCTAGCTTTGAGGGATATGAATTTTGCATTAGGTGAGGATAAGCCAACTGAGCCTAATGATTAAAGTACTAATGAGGAAAAGAAGTTGTATGCTAGATGGGAGAAGTCTAATCGTCTTAGTCTTATGCCTGTGAGAAGAGCTATTTTTGAGCACTTGAAAAGTGGATTACCTGATGATGCCAATGCAAAAGATTTTCTTATTGCTGTGGAACAAAGGTACTTTGTATCTGAAAAGGCTGAGGCTGGGACCCTTATGAGTCAGTTAACCAATATGAAGTACAACAATGTTGGGAGTGTGAGAGATTATATCCTTGATATGGTTCACATTCAAAACAAACTTAAGGGTCTTAAGCTTAATTTATTTGATGATTTTATTATCCACCTTGCCCTTAATTCCTTGCTTCATGATTTTAGCCAAATTAAGACCACTTATAACACTCAAGATGCTACTTGGAGTGTCAACAACCTTATAGCTAAATGTGATGCTGAGCAAAAGAAGTTGAGAAAGGAAAAAATGGATAGTGCCTTTATTAGTTTCTCAGCCTAAACCTATCCCTAATCCTTCTAACTTTAACCATAATCCTAAGAAAGATAGGTTCAAGAGTAAACATATTCACTATGCTCCTAACAAAACTCAAAATTTTAAAAGGCATGAGTATGGTCAGGCTAAGAAGGTGGGAGGTCATGATGCTATCCAAAAGAATAAGGTCAAGTGTTTCTTTTACCATAAGGATGGTCACAAAAAGAGTGAATGCTATAGGTTCACAGCTTGGCTAGAGAAAAATCACAAACAAGAAGGTAAACCTTTTGCTTTTATTTGTTCTGAATCTAATATGATAGATGTACCACCAAATTCTTAGTGGTTTGATAGTGGAGCAATTGTTCATATTGTTGTTACCTTACAGGGGTTCATAAGAAAAAGGAAACCAAATGAGCATGAGACCAAGCTAAGAGTTGGGAAAGATGCTAAAGTAGATATTGAGGCAGTAGGAGTATTTAATTTAAAATTAGAATCTAATTTTCAGCTTGTTTTAGAAAATGTTTTTTTATGTTCCTTCTTTTAGGAGAAATTTGATTTCTGTTTTAGTTATGAATAAGATTGGATATTGGTTTAACATTCATAATGGCAAAGTTGATATTTTTTTGGATTCTAAATTGATTAGTCATTATGTTTTATTTAATAATTTGTATCAATTGTCTTTAGATTCAAATGTTAATAAGATAAATGTTATGCCTAAAAGACTATTGATTAAAGAAAGATCATTTAAGTTATGACATAAATGTTTAGATTATATATCTAGAGAAAGAGTTGAAAGGTTAATTAAGGAAAATATTATTCCTATACTTGATTTTGAAGATCTAGATACTTGTGTGGATTGCATTAGGGGTAAATTGACCAAAACAAAGAAGAAAAGTGCCATTAGAAGTTCAAATGTTTTAGAGATCATCCACATAGATATTAGTGCACCTTATTCACCTACCATTTGTGGTAATAGATATTTTCTCACATTTATTTATGACTTTTCTAGGTATGGTTATGTTTTCTTGATTAAAGAAAAATTTAAGGTGCTTGAAAAATTTAAAATTTTCAAAATTCAGGTTAAAAAACAATTAGGAAAAGTTATCAAAATTGTTAGGTATGATCGTGGGGGGTGAATATTTTGGCACGCATGATAAGACGGGACAATATATGGGACCATTTGCTAAATATTTACAAGAGTGTAAATAATTACCCAATATACCATACTTGGTAGTCCTAAACAAAATAGTGTGTCTGAGAGGCATAATCATACTCTTAAAGATATAATAAGGAGCATGATGAGTAAGACTAACTTACCTAACTTTCTTTGGGGTGAAGTTATTAAAACTGCCATGTATATCCTGAATTGCGTTCCTAGTAAATCTATTTCCAAAACACCTTTTGAATTATGGATAGGCAAAAAACCTAGTTTGACCCATTTTTATGTTTTGGGTTTTCTAGATGAGGTGAGAATTTACAATCCTGATGAGAAAATGCTAGATCCTAGAACCATTCATTGATACTTCATAGGGTACCCAGATCACTCTAAAGGATACAAGTTCTACTGTCCCATACATGGCACGAGAACTGTGGAATCCATGACTGCTAAATTTTTAAAGTTTGATATTGCTGATGCTATTTATTCCCAACCAGTTTTAGAAGATGTGCATGATGATCATATGTCTATTTCTTTACCTATTATGATGCCTAATGAGAGTATAGATGACCAGCATATGGGTACAAATGCTCTTTCTATTCCTGTTGCTAATCCTATTCCTATAGTTGATCCCTTACAACCGCAGGTAGTTGAGGAATTACCTGTGAGAAGGTCTATTAGGGAAAGAAGATCTACTATTTCTGATGATTATATTGTATATCTTGGTGGGAATGATTATGATATAGGTCAGGTTGTGGATTGAAAGACTTATAAAGAGGCTATTAGTTGTGGTGATTCGAAATTATAGATTGAAGCAATGAAAGATGAGATGGCTTCTATGGATTCTAATGGAGTGTAGGAATTAACATAACTTCCACCCAAATGTAGGCCTATTGGATGTAAGTAGGTGTTTAAGACTAAGAAGGATTAAAGGAAAGATTGAGAGGTTTAAGGCAAAACTAGTGGTGAATGGGTTTACTTAAAGAGAAGGCATTGATTATAATAAGATCTTCTCATCGATGTTGAGTAAAGATTCTTTTAGGATCATTATGGCATTAGTAGCTCACTTTAATTTCGAACTTCATCATATGGATATTAAAATAACATTCTTAAATGGTAATCTTAGTGAAGAGGTGTATATGGTACAACTTGAAGGTTTTGAGGAAAAGGGAAAGGAACATTTGGTGTGTAGATTGCAAAAGTCAATTTATGGGCTTAAACAAGCTTCTCGCCAAGAATATCTCAAATTTGATGAAGATGTGACTTCACTTGGTTTTGTGGAGAATAAGGTAGATCAATGCATCTATCTTAAGGTCAATAGGAGTAAATTCATATTCCTTGTTCTTTATGTTGATGATATCTTAATGGCTAGTAGTGATTTGGGTTTATTGAATGAGACTAAGCTTTTACTTTTTAAGACTTTTGATCAGAAAGATCTTGGAGAGACATCTTTTATTTTAGGAATTGAAATTCATCGTGATAGATCTCATCATTTATTAGGTCTTTCTCAAAGGGCCTATATTGATTGCGTGCTTGCTCGATTTAATATACAAAATTGTAAGGGAGGTTATGTTCCTATGGTGAAAGGTAAAAAGTTGAGTAAGGAACAATGTCCTAAAACTGAACTTAAGAAAAGTTCTATGAGTATAGTTCCTTATGCCAGTATTGTTGGTAGCTTAATGTACGTGCAAGTGTGTACAAGACTAGATCTTGCTTTTTTTTGCTAGTGTTATTGGTTGTTATGTCTCTAATCCTGGGTTAGATCATTGGGTGGCCGCTAAGAAAGTGATAAGATACTTACAGAAAACTAAAGACTATATTCTAGTTTACAAGCGAGTTGATAGTCTTGATATAGTTGGATAATCATATTCTGATTTTTCGGGATGCAAGGATGATTTAAAATCCACTTTTAGATATATTTTTATGTTAGCTGGTGGAGCAGTTTCATGGAAAAGTGTTAAACAAACACTTACTGCATCCTTTACTATGAAAGCTAAATTTGTTGCTTATTATAGGGCTATAACACAAGTTGTGTGGTTGAAGAACTTTATTTCAAGGCTTCTCGTGGTAGATTCCATCGCCAGACCACTTTGAATTTATTGTGATAACAGTGCTGCTATATTATTTTCAAAGAATAATAAAAGTTCAAGTGGTTCTAAACATCTGGAGCTCAAATATCTCATTGTTAGAGATTTGGTGGGATATTGAGATTAGGTATATTAATACTGAGTTAATGATAGCTAACCCATTAAATAAAGCTATTAGGCGTATAATCTTTCAAAGACATATAGGCAATATGGGAATTTGTGAGTCTTTTTAATGTACTTGGTTAGTGGGAGTTTGATACATGTAATCAAACATTTATTTAGAATAATTTCATATTTTGAGATATTTCCATTAAATAATTATCATATATTTATGTTTGTGTGTTTGTGAGTTATGGAAATATTCATATATGAAATTAATGTATATTTTATGATTTATTCTTGATCACGATCTTTGATCATCATGCGAGTGTTTCCATATGTGTTTTTGGAAACAATTGGCTTTGCAAAGCTTTTGGATTTTTACTGCTCTTGTAAGCATGTACATGTTTAAGGAGAAATAATTTTGGAGAACTGACATTGAAATAGCAATTGATCACATTTGGAGTGCTATTTTCATTAGTACACTTCCATACTGGAATCCATATCAGTTAAATCATTTATATTTGTAATCATGGATTGGCTTTGTGTTAATAAAGGGCATGATTACTGCCATGATTCGATATAAGTGTTTTAATGTGGACAAGATTGTTATAAGGTGCATTTTTGTTAAACTATATGTTTTCAAAATTCTTTGTGGCCACATTTATGTTTATTATTCAGTTTGACTTTATTTTATAAAATTTTTAAAAATTATGAAAAACTCACAATTTATGTTGCCCAAATAGGAGAATGTTAGAAATTCATTATTATAATTGGGCTGCTATAAATTATGAGATGTTTTGTTTTATAAAAATATAATGAATGAATATAGTTTAAGTGAATGTGTGGGGAAGCCCAATTAATATTAAAAGTGATCATTTGTGTTATGGGCTTGTATGCACTATAGTGGGCCAGTATAGTTAGGTGGTAAGTGTATGCCTAATCCTAATAAGACTAGTAATGGGGTGGTGGTCTTTAGGATTTTTTATAAACAGGCTAGGTCCCTCTCCATCCACACACACTCACACACACACACACACACACACACACACATATATATATATATTCTATTTTGGCTTGCCCTATTGCTAGCCACCTACGTGAATAAGGATTGGAAAGGAAGACCTAGTTTTCTTATTTCTCTGTTCTAATCAAATTTTTGAATTGTTTTGATTCTGAGGTGATCATCATCATGAACCAAAACACTAATTACATTCCAATTCTATAAATAGGTACACATATGCATTCAAGATTTATTATTGTTATATATTCTAAATTCACATACTAGATCCTTGAACTATCATACATGCTAGTCCTAAGTTATAATGTCATGATACTCTCTGGAAACATCTTAGACAAATTTCACTCACCGTTACAAAGCCATGGACCATATGTGGGATTTCAACACTCTTTTAGCTTCCAGTGAAAAAAGGAAGGTTCATATAGATGCTAGGTATAGACAATAAATTTAAATATTGTGTAATGATTAGTAATTTAATTCATATGGGTTTTTTATGGGCCTAAGTTCACATGGGTCGATGGCCTGGTCCATGAAATACTTGATTGTTTTATTTGTAACGAGAGGTGGTATGATCAATTTTTTAACGCTACTATTATACATCTCATTAAAAGATATTTAGACTATTGACCTTTATTGCTCCTTCAGGGGTTCAATTCTTTAAAATAAACACAAGGAGGTTCCACTTTTTGGCTCCTTGGGTACTCCATCCAAACTGGAATTTGTTCATTCAAGAGAGCTGGGATATAAAGGCTACTTTGAGCAATAATCTGGAAGCTCTAACATCGAAGGTTCAGGTCTGGAATAAATAGGTTTTTGGGAACATCTTCTGGAATAAAAAATGACTATTAGTTATACTGAATAAAATTCAGAAGGCTTGGGAAATTCATGACTCCACCAGCTTGTGGTCTCTTGAGCTAGAAATTATGAAAGATTATAAAGTGATGATGGTACGTGAAGAATTATATTGAAAAAAAAGTCTAGTAGTGAATGAATGAATATAGAGGATCAGAATGCTGCATTTTTATCATGCAAAAGTGAAATCTCATATGAGAAGTAACCCTGTCCAGATGCTTAAACTCATTAATAAGGAATGGAGTAGTGATCCTAATTAAGTTAGAAGAGATGTAGTTAACTTTTTTCAGCATCTTTATACAAAAAATAATGCCAATAGGCCCTTATATGAAGTGTGTGGTTACTTTCCTTAGCTAAATGGGCAAGAATATAAGTCATTCTTGGAAATAGTGTCTGATGAGGAGATCAAGAAGGCTTTTTTTTGAAATGGCACCCTCTAAAGCTCTTGGTATTGATGGCTTCCATGCATTCTTTTATTAAAAACATTGGGACATAATTAGTGAGAGCTTGTGTAGAATGGTAAAGAAGTCTTTTGATACTGGATTATTTTAATCTCAAAAGTTCCAAATCCTGAAACATGGTCTCAATTTTGGCCAATACGCCTCTATAATGTTAGCTATAAAGTAGTTTCCAAAATAATTGTAAATAGACTTAAGCATATAGTGGCAAAGATGATTAGTCCAATGCAAGCAAGTTTTCTAAAAAAGGCACTTCTCTAATAATATTATAGTGGTTATGGAGATCCTTCAATTAGTGCAAAGAAAATAAGGGAAAAAATGAGCAATTGCAATTAAGATTGACCTTGCAAAGGCTTATGATTGACTTAATTAGAACTTTATCATGGAAAATTTATTAGATATGGGTTTACCATATAGATTTGTTAACCTGATAATAAAATGCATTATGTCTACTTTTATGCACATTTCATAGAATGAGGATCTCTCAAAA
This sequence comes from Macaranga tanarius, assembly GCA_949673435.1. NCBI lineage: Eukaryota > Viridiplantae > Streptophyta > Magnoliopsida > Malpighiales > Euphorbiaceae > Macaranga > Macaranga tanarius. The sequence goes on from CATIWO010662484.1 coordinate 8,877, forward strand.
TGCTTTTTTCCATTTAGAAGGATCCGCCAAAGTGACCTTATGTCACCTTATATTTTTATGCTATATATGGAGAAAATATCTCAAGCTATAAATATGGCAGTTGAGAATGATTTATGGAGTCCAGTAAAAATTGGTAGGAGGGATCCCAATATATCTCATATCTTCTTTGCGGACGACTTGATGCTGTTTGGGCAGGCTAATGAATCAAATACTTATGTCATTCAAAAAGTTTTGCAAATTTTTATGATTCATCTGGGCATCTTGTTAGTAAAGAAAAGTCGTCTATCTTCTTTTCCAAGAATAATTGCCATATGAATATGCTATCTATTATGAGAGCATTTGGCTTTTAGTTTAAAAGTAATTATGAAAGGTACTTAGGGGTGTCAATAATGCATAGTCAGGTGAGGTCCTCTTTTTTATAAATATATTCTTAAAAATATGTAGGAAAAATTGTGAAATTGGAACACTTGTAAGTTATCTGTAATTGGTTAGGCCACTCTCACTAAGTTTTATTGACACTTTCATCTTATGCTATACAAACTGTTAATCTACCCATTAAGACATGTAATAGAATTGACATATCTTGTAGGGAGATCTGGGGAACCACGAATGAGGAGCGAAGAGTAAGTTTGGTGCCTTAATCTTATATTTTCCAACCAAATGACAAAGGTAGACTTGGACTGAGGAGTAGTAAGACTTATAATGAAGCCATGTTAATAAAGCTTATATGGGGAATTATTGCAGCATAATGGTGACTTATGGGTGTAAGTACTGAGAGGGAAATATGAAATTTTCTTTGATCAGTTTGAAACTCTGAGGGTACATCCTAATACAATGACTTGGAGAGGAGTTAAGAGAATTTGGGATAAAATAAAAAATGGAACTGGATGCAGTCTTAGTAATGGGGACTCAGGCTTTTTCTAGCTAGACAATTAGGTTAATCTATAGAAACCATTGTTTTCTTATGGATTCTCACATATACCATGAGATGATCTAAGATGCAAGGTGTGTGATTATATAGCTACTTCAAATAATTGGCATTGGAATAGCTTTGAGGCATTGCTCCCTACCGAGATGTTAACATATATTGTAATAATTAAGCCATATTCAAGTCGAGATAGGAAGGATACTCTGTATTGGAGATTGTCTACTAGTGGGCTTTTTATTGTCAAATTTAATTATGCTATGTTAAATAGGAAGAATTGGAATACTAAGGAAGGAAAATGAAAGGTTATTTGGAAATAGGATGGGTCGGAGTGAATTAGATACTTTTTATGGCTATGAATGCATGGTGCTCTTTTAACAAACACCAAAAATGCAAAGGCGTCATATGACAGATAATCCCTTTTATGATTGGTGTAATATAGGTCCAGCGACTATTCTTCACATCCTCTATAATTGCAAGCATGTAGAGGAAATTTAGATTAAATTGGTTCTTACAGAGAAGTTACAAACATTTTTTAACATGTTATTGCAGCAATGGTTGATAACTAATCTTTTAAACCAGCTCAGCATTCCCAGTGAGTTGGGATGGCCATTAGTCTTTGGAACTATATTCTAGAACTGATGGACATTGAGAAACAACATCTTATTTAACTCAAATTTTGTTGTGCTCGGGAATCTACATGTAGGAATTCTTACTCGGGTGAACTCCTTTAAACTAGCAATCTCTGCATTGGGCATTTTTAAAACATGTGTAAAGTCCAAAGAGGAAAGACTAATAAGCTAGAGTTGTCTGACATTTATGAGAATCAAAGTCAATAAAGAGAGTTTAAGGATCCTTTACAAAGAATTAGTGGTCCAATGTCGAGGAATCGAGTCAAACATGCTAACGTGATACTTTCAAAGTTCATCTATAACCTTATAGCTAAGGAAATTATGTATTTTGAAGATGTCAAAGTGGAGGAATCATCACCAAGGCTTGTCAATATGTTTTTGGTGAGTTTTCAAGGCTTTGAAGGAGTTTCAGGGTCAACACGCCCGTGTCCTAAAGCACATGGCCATGCTGGAGGTGTTAAAATCGACTTGTAGGGTACACGCCTTGGGACATGCCAGTGTCCATGCATGTGTCTGCAACACACCCTGCAATATGCCCATGTCCCTGCCTATGTTCAGCACTGCTTATTTTTAGGGGTTTGAACACAGCCACCAACACGGTCATGTTGTATATTCTGAGTCAAATTAGGATTTTATTATTTTGGTTCCTATTTTATTTTTAGGGTTTAGTTTATGAGTCCTAAGTTTAATAGGATTTTTATAGCCTTTGTTTTTTCTATAAATATACATCATTTTTGATGTAAAAATAACTAAGTTGGAGATCAATAAAATTTTTTAGGAATTTATTTCCTTTGGTTCTTGCATGAACTAAATTGACCTTATCAAGCTAATTGCTTGTGGCGGCCATCCTTATTCCTTATCACCCTCTTATTCCTTGCTTTATTCTAGGGTGTGGTGGAAAACACTCTAAATGAATTTGATCAATTTTTAATAAAGGATCTTAGGTTTAATATACCTAACGTTTGAGTTGGTTGATTTGAATGAATTTAGGGTTTCTTTCTTTATCTTTTTCTTTTATTGTTAATTATTTATTCCATAAATTTTGGTACTTTCTTGGATATGTGTGGGTTGATTTGAGATTGTTAAAGTTTTCCTATCAAGATCACATCACTTGGTATCAGAGCTTTTGCTCATCAAAAATCTAGGTTTGATTTAATTTTTAAAGTTATCTTCATTAGCATTCTCAAAAAAATATTCCTGTATAATTATTCATCATTCGAATTAGTATTATTTCAATTCATTCTTGAATCCACATCCTATCTTGTGAATTTATTTGTGAATTGCGCGTTAAGTGAAAACAAAAAAAAAAGAGAAAAAAGAAAAAAAGGGAGAAGAAAAAAAATATTATTGTGCTAATCCAATTGAAAAGTCTTGTTGGATTCATCATTATTGAATCCATTCCATGCCACAAGATCCAAATCACATGCAATTTACATAACTAACAAATCATGCATCATGGATAATATTTTAGCAACAACCATAAAGTAGACATGTAATCACATTACAAGTATACTAAGAGTTGAGCAACACTTATAAAACTCCCAAGTGTGTAGAACGCTCGACAAACTTTGATTGTTGTGATCCACTAGCTCCAAGCTTCCCAAGTGTGAAGCCTCTAGCTCGAGACACACGGATTGCACTTGGTTGATCTTCAAGATGTAGCAAGCTCTCCACACAAGCCTCTCTTGAATAAGACCCAAGTGCTTATGAAAGCTTCTACAATCTTTGAAGGTAT
>CATIWO010662638.1:0-28449 GCA_949673435.1 Macaranga tanarius
GTAACCGAACCGAACCAGAGGGAAAACAGAAATTTACCGAACCAACTCGGTTCGGTCGGTTAACCAATTTTATTTTTTAGTAAAATTTTGTTTTATTCATTATTTTAATATTTTTTTAAAGATTTGTTCTTTAATTATATAACTAAAAAAAAAAATTATTTACATATAATTTTTTTCTAATTAATACATTTTATTTAATATTTTTACAATAAATATATATTTAAGTCGGTCGGTTCGGTTATTTTTGGTTTTTCCAAATTAAAAACTGAAACCAAACCAGTCAGTTATATATTTTAAAAAATCAAAATTGAACCAAACCGAACCGATCGGTTCGGTTCGGTTTTTGCACACCCACGTGGCAATCAGGGATTGGATAGCCTGACATTTTTAGGTCCACGTCAGCGCCAGCTCAGCCTCGTCGGCCGGAAAACGGTTATGGGTACTTTAGTGAAACCTTAACAAAAGATTGGGTATTTTTGTGAAACGTTTTAAAAGTTGGATACTTTGATGATATCTTAGTCAAAAGTTGGGTACCGTAAGTGAAAATTACCCCAGTGGATCTGGCTGGAAAACTTTTCTTTTATGGAACTGCAAATATAATATCATATCAAACAATGCTAATAATATTTTAAGGTCACAGATGCCTGGTTCTTAACTTAGTCCCAATCCAAAATTACTTGACTAATGTCACACGATGAATGACTTTTACTAGTATTATTAGTTTTGACCTAAAAAAACTATTTGAGAAAGAACTGTAGAAATGACTTAATCGTCACAACAGGTACATAACATTGTTGTTAAATTCATATGATGCATGTAATCTAACATTGTTGTTAAATTCATATGATGCATGTAATCTCATTAAATATCAAATAAAGAATTTACCATCTTCCATTCATCAATTCTATGCATTTCTGGGCGTCCTTCCTGTCCTTATATTTTACCAAGACAACACCTTGTGGATGATTCTCACACACCTGCAAGCAAAAACCAAACATGAATAGAGATTCAAAACCACAAAAAAAAAACCTTAATATGATATTATTGTCGTACAAGCAACTCAGAATGAAACTGATATTATTTAATTCTTAATGTAGTTCCCTAAAGAAATATAGGCACCAAGGTACCAGGTAGAATCAATCAAAAGAACTACTGTAGTAATTTGAACTTCTAACCAGGATAGTGCACCATAATTCTCACTAAGTCATCAAAGAAGTTTCCAGAAGGCCAAAACAAATAAATAGGGGGAAAAGGAGAACAGACTTGTGAAATGAAATAATAGCACAAACAGAACTCAATAATACTAACACAAACACAATGTAATAGTAAATAATTATGAACTACTAGTTTTGACTGGCAGCTGCCTGCAAAAACAGAGGCAGGCTGCTTGAAGGAAGCTCTAAGGTGGAGAAAATCAGTTCACAACTCTTTAACAGTTCTTCACAAAAGATTCAACATTATCAGTTCAGGAGAAAGAAGTAACACAATTTATTAATGATCTACTGAATGCACCAAATTCATACAAGTTCCACATGTAAAACACACAAATTAACTCTGAGACCAAACAATGAAATCTTCTAGTCCATGACTAGTTTATCTTAGATGATCAAAAACGAAATACAGGAATAGTCACCAGTTATCTGGTATAATCTGGGACAAGCCACGTAGAAGACATGGGAAAAGAGAGAATGCCAATCATTTAGGTTACCTTGATTGAATCAACTGGACCAAGCTTTACACATTCCTCCTTAACATCCAACTCCAGTTCCGAACGTAAATTCTCATCAGCCTATTCATGTCAGAAAAAATCCACACAACAAAAATTAGCAAAGTCCTAATGTAGAAACAGAATAAGCAATCCTGATTGTTTGAACTTTTAAATTTAACAGCTCATTTTGTTGAGCTTACAATTTTAACCGCTAATAGAGCAGTATAATAATATTAGTAGAAAGTATAGCTAGAAAGATAAAGAGGGGGCAAAAGTAAAGCAGGTATGACATGAAACCTCTATCACAGTTACTTTCTTTGAACGTAATGTGTGTAAATGTGGCAGCATAACCTATTAGGCATAAACTGCTTCCAATGCTATAATGCTACCACAAGTGGACAAAATACATCAAGATCCAAGAGAAGAACCACCATTTAGAACATTGAAACTACCATAAGAAATAAGCCATTAAAACATGCAGAATATGATGTTAACCCCAACAACTCCGCAGATATATTATCCCAATTATATATGTTGTAGCTCTGTAAAATTTCTATATACAACTGAATCTTCATCTCTACTCAAGGTCATGATCATAAGGAAAATCCAAAATTACGACAGAGAAAAAATAAAAGTTTAGGGAAGAACTTGCTCTATCTTCTATCTATTAACCAAATAAATCATATGATTCCATTACTTGTACTCAACAAATATTGGACATGCATGATCAGTGAAACTAGGATAAGCATTTCAAAGACAATCCAACATTTAAGTCAGAGATTATCAAACCAGAAAAGGTTTTTCTTTTCTTTACATATCAATTTTATTAACTTTTGAAGTTTCTTGATTCCTACAACCAAATTATCACAAGAAATCCCAGCTGAAAGAAAAAATCCTTCAGTCTTACCCTCATTTCAGCAGGAGTGAACAAGTGACGAAGAACCACAGTCGCTGGAATTAACACCTTTGCATCATCACGTCCACCTGCGTACGATGAACACATTGTATCAAATATGTCTCAAGTATAGCAGGTCTCAAGAATATACATGTCTCAAGAAACAAACATTTCAAGATGTACCTAGAAATGAAAGATAACAACTCCAAAAGGAAGGGAAAAAAAAAAAGAAACTGCACTTGTTATGTACATCCGAAAGGGTTAGACATTTCTTGGAAAATATTTTAACCAAAAGCAGTTTCAGCAAGGATAATAAGTTACAACTTTTCAGAGGAACACAAAAACAGAAAAAAATGAAATGCAAGTGAAAAAAGGCAGATATCTCTATTCCTGAGACACACAGTAAACTCTTCAAACTCATATGTTACATAATAAATCCCTCAGGAGGAAGAAAATGAAAATATAACTTTCATGATATAACATATGGTACAGAGAATTCAATCTAAATCCTGAAATTCTTTACATAGACAAGAAGGTACCAGTTAGAAGCATAAAATATTAATACTCAGACACTTCTGGATGGTAGGAAAGTGTAAATGAACACCTTATCTTCAAAAGGAAGAAAAATCTAGCAACTCCACTTGCTCATCAGAATGCCCTTAAAATAACCATCACTATAGAAACTGTCTTTTGATTATGAATTTCACAGTTTCATCTCTCAAACCAAAGAAAATATTTAGTTTAATTTCCTCAAAATCAAAATCAATCAATACAAATCATCATGACAATCAACACACATTACTTTTCACTTAAGTTGCAAATACAGGGGCTTGATTGTCTGTAAGCTTTGCTCAATGTTCAATAAGATCCTAAATCACATATACGGCAGAAATAACATAAGATTCTATATCACAACTGCACCTACAATTCAAGAAGATGAAAAAAAAAAAAACCTTAACTAGGAACCTCGTTTGCAACATCTACCAAATAAAATTCAAAGCTTCAGATGAAGAAAATGAAAAATTGATATCACAGACCAACATAAAACAACCAATATTATGTATCAAACAGAAGGTAATAAAGTAAACATGATAGCCATCATATCTACTACAAAGTTTCAAGTTTCAGATCAGAACATACCCCAACCAAGTATCTTCTCCTCAACCCGTTTTAGTTTCTTTTTCTTCTTGTTATCTGATTGTTTGGGTACAAATCTATCTCCTGCATTAAGCATAAATGAGGCTCACTAACAAACCTACAAGCCTCTAATAAACAGACAGTAAAAGGATTGAAAACTCAATGCGATGTGAAGATAACTTCTGAATCCTGAATAACACAAATAATGTTAACAAAAAATCCTTATCTGTTTAGCCAACCAACAAGAAAATATGAAATTTGGAATATATTTATTACCCTTCTGCTCAAACTTGGCTGGGCTGACAGACATAGGGATTGTGCCACCAGGACGTAACGGTGTCCCATCTAAGATCTGCATAGCTAGATCAACTGATGGTTCCTAATTAGCAATCATAAACAAGCACACAGAGGCATAAGCATCTTGACTGTCACATATCACAGACTGAGTAGCACAAAAAATATATTACCTTCAAAAATGTAACTAATGCATCTCCCTTTACTCTTCCTGTTTCTTTGTTAATATAAATCTTCACACGAGGCTTTTTTGTTTCAGGATCCTGTACAATTTAAAACTTGTTTTTTCAGGTACTTACAAGGTTGTTAAACTCGATTTTTACAGGTGGAATTGTAATAAACTCGAGTCATACAATCACAATATGTTAAAAACCAGATGAAGTAATCTTTAATAATACACAAATAAAAATTTTGTATAGACTTTCAAATCCACAATTAAATGTCAAATTCAAATTATTCAATTATCTGAAATAGACATTTCCATTTACACATCATTAATATCAAAAACTTATGCTACATAATGATTTGAGGAGCTAATATTTGTTTAGAATTAAAATTCCAAAGCATAACTTTGATTTTGAGAAATCATGGATAACACCAAAACAAAGGTTATATGATGACAACACCCATTTTACATATTTGCATCAACAGTGTATACACATTGAGAGGGCAAGCCTTGGTGCAACTGGTAAGCTGGCTCCTTTGGTGACCTCAAGGTCAAGGTGCAAGGCATGAAAACAGTCTTTTTGCAGAAATGAAGGGCATAAATATGCACCCACCATTACCCCTATCCTGCAGTAAGACAGGGGAGTACTTTGTGCACCACCTGAGCCCTTTTAGTGTATAGATGTTTAAAACTACGGTGATAACACATGAAAGAAAATACCAAAGAATGAATAGAAAAACATTGTTACTTCATTTAATTCTCTCACATTCTATAAGTGTATGTATGTGCAAGCATACAGAGAAAGAGAGAGTTGTTATCCACATAGCGGACATCTAGCACACAAATAACATTTCATCAAATTCATGTGATTTCAGATGTGAGTCCAATATGCTTTGTCACTGTTCCTAATAGCTTATCTGAATGAAATTTGTGCAGGACATACTCCAAAATAAAAAAAAGACTAGTTCCCTAGACAGAATAGCCTGTCACAAGTGATATGATGGTAGGAAAAAAATTTAATAAATCACACAGTTCCCTACCACAGAAACTGAGCATCACAAAGAAAAGGTGAATTACACACTGCAACCACGAATAGAATCAAGTATTTGCAACTAGGGAAGATATGTACTCTACCTCTTTGATTATCCCACACTTGGAAAATACCTCCACCACCTGCAATAAATTCCCATATCAGTTTCTTGACAAGAGAACCATAACAAAGCCAAATTAAAAAGCAATCAATATTTACTTCTTCAGACGTGACATCATCAGGCAATCCAGTTACATAAACATGTGTGTTAACTTTCAATTCAAACCAACTATCCGGTGCCTTATTGGCTTCCTGCCAAAAAAAAAAAAAAAAAAAAAAAAAAGAAAGAATAAGAGCATCAGCACAACCAGACAAAAAAACAAAGAACAACCTACAAATCCCACCGTGGAAGTCAAATAATTTCTTTTACAGTCACTATTATGACAGTTAGTGCATCTTGTTTTCATTGTTCAAGATGATATCATATGATACAAACATGAAATCAAGTAAAAAAGATAAATGAAAAAGTGGCCTGGAGCCATGTTCCAATAGTCATAGGACATAAGACTACAGAGAGGAATGAAGAAAAAGTTTAACCTTCTTATCAGCTTGCTTATCCTTCTTATCAGCTTCTGTGTCCTTCAAATCAGCTGTTGTGTCCGTATCAGCCTGCATTTCCGGAAGCTTTCTTTTGCCATTATGACTTGATTCCAGTATTTCACTTTCACCATTACCATTGATTTCCTCAATGGAAGCTGCATCCCCTGTATCCAATGTTGGAAAAACTTCCACTTCTTGCAAGAAAGTCATTTCTTCCAAACCATATAGCCCAGTAATGCCTGAAGTGTTACCCTATAGATATCAACCAATCAGTAACAAAAATCATAACATGAGCTCAACCAAACCCTAGAGAAGTTGATACTAGGCCACATATTATGTAAAATACATAAAAATACATCATTATTTGCAACATGTATTTTAAATCTGAATCTTTTTACTTTTGGATGCAAATCATGAAGGACCACCACAGCGCCTATCCCTTCCCCTCCCTCCCTCCGCCCCAAAAAAAATAATAATAATAAATAAATAAAATATCACATAAACAAACAAGACGTGGTCAATGCTCAAAATTGACAAGAAGTAATGTAAACAACAAATCTGGCAATGCCCATAGAATTTTCAGAAGTGATTTTGACTAAGCCAAATCACAATAATATTCATTGAAAAATTCCTAACAACAATGTAGCTAATATGTTTTCTTCAAACACAAAATCATTAAGACATTGAGTAACAAATCAAATGAGATTAAGAGCATACAGGATCCATTCGCCTTGTGTCTTTAATTCTGTATTCAACAAATGAAATACAGGATCTATCTTTGCTTTATGAGATTCTTGTCTTCGTTAGCAACCATATGACCCAAGCCTACTCCACCATAAGCCATTTTCAAATATAAGCCCAACCGACCATCACCTATTTCATCAGGCCTTCTTAATAATTCTCAAATCCCAGGACAAAGGAGAGATGGAATAGACAATAAAAAAGTCCAAAATTTTGGCAAAATTGATGGAACTACAGATACCCCTCCCCTCCTCTCCCCTCCATCCTCTTTAAAAAAAAATGTCTCAGGCCACAAAAATTAGAGGAGACAGAAAATAGACACATGAAAAGATAAGATAGGACACATTGTTCCACAAATATATTTGAAACTTTGTTCACTAACAATTCAAATCCCAAAACACAATGATTCAGGGATAGGATGGCCAAGCAAAAGTGTCAAATAATTCTAAAGCCAACTCATCAAGTCCAGATTCCAGAAATCCAAGCATGTGCAAGTGAACAGCAATATTCTATTGTCATAACAAACTACGGACCTGAAAGTGACCTAAAATCAAACCCTCTGCCTGTGAATCATCACAGAAAGGCAGTGAAATAATATGAAGATAATTCTTCTCTTGGCCACTAGAGAAAAAAGAATTACGTCATTTGCAAATTGCAAATTCCAACAGTTTTTCTTCCAAAGCATGGTCAAAGATTACCCAGCATGATAATAGTTCCTTTTGCAGTCCACATCCATCATCACTGTAATCTTTCTCATAACACTCAAATACACTATTGAACTCTAACCTTTGCCAACACCTTATCTTAGCAAGTTAAAATGACATTAACCTGCTGCCTTTCATTTTTAACAATTTGGCAGAATAAATTAATACAGCTCTGAGTGCAGTGACCAGTACAATCTTCTATCAAAGCCTCTTCCCTTCCTCTCTCTACCCAATCATGAGAACGCATTAAAAATAATGAGTATTGCACGTCATCCACAGAGATCATTTGTACTAGCCTAAAATTCCAGATATTAAAAAAAAAAAGACACTTCCTAAAATACTCAAAATTAAGCACATGCACAGATAAACACAAGCGCACGCATCAAAAGAAGGAGCTAACAGTGCCTGATAAAACATGTTTAATCTGTGAATTCTTAAAGAAAATTACATAGTAAACACTTTACAATGGAACAAAAATTATAAAATCCAAAACTAACCTGAGGAACCCATGCTCTAATACCTCTATCCCACTTATATGTAGTCCCGTCATCATCTGTAAATTCTTCTTCACCATCTGGTGGTGACTCAGCTCTATCATCTTCGGCTTCAGCCTCAGCCCCTGCTATCTCCTTCTGCCATTTCTCAAACTCATCCTCATTATCATTGGAGTGTGCTGCCAAACATATCACAATATAGGAAACTTTTTCAGGCAACAGACATGCTTCTACCAACTACATCCTTTTTTGATAAAAAAAAACAATGGAAGGGCAGAAAGTGATGATTGGGAAGACACAAGTAAAATTAAAAAAAAAAAAAAAAATCCTTTACCTACTGAAGAAACATTAAGTTGCTGTTTATTGCTGGACTGAGATCTATTTTGCAAGTGAACAATGCCTCCACCTGCCTCTCCAACATCATTCCACTTCTCCAACTCATTATCATTGTTGAGAGATGCTGGCCAAAATATCTCAGGGTAAGAACCCTCAATTGAGATATGGAAACACAAATACAGAACATAGGTATGGAGAAAACTATTTAAAAAACATAAGAATATACACATGCCCTTACACATTTCGAAAAAAAAAAAACCAACATTAGTAAAAAAAAAAAAAAAAGAAAATATTGACCTGGTAGTGAAGGGTCAGCTCTCTGTTGAGAAATTTCCAAAACCAATTCAGGTATTGACAAAAAAGGCTGCCATTCAGCTCTTCCTTGAGACCATACAAGTGAAGATTCCTCGAGGTACCCATTTAAGAAATGCTCTGTGCAGGCGCAGTAAAGAAGAAGAAGCAAAGTAGAATCATGTTTCAATAGCTGATTTCATTAGACCAATTGAACAAGTATAGAGATGGAACAAAATTTTCCTGAAACCGTGGGCTATTGGATTTACTGGTACAACTGAAATCCAAACAACAACAACAACAACAACAAAAGGAGAAAAAAATAAAATTCACCTCAAGTAAATTTAACCTCTCAAATAGTTAAAAACATCATCATCAAAAAATTTAAATTCCAAAAACAACACAACAATTCAAAATTTCTCTTTTTCCCCCAAAAACAACAACTATTATTGAGTATTCCACACTTAACTTAAAAAAAATAAAAAATATAAAAAATGAAAAGCTCACCGCGCAGCTCAGAAGTAGCATAAGGTCCAAGATGCTGTTGATTTTCACCAAGAATATACCATCCTACTTCTGCACGTACAATTGTCAATAATAATCAGTCAAAAACACAATGTGTAGACCATCCAAGAATTGAAAGAAACTGGAATGAAGCAATAAAAACCCTAATCGCGACTAGTTTCGTATAATTACTTAAGGATTATGCGAAATTAATGGAACTTTGATGGCAAAATCTGTGTGCGGACATTGCATTGAGTGATTGATACTAACCAGAAGATTGCTGTTGTTGATAGGATTGCAGCTGCTGTTGTTGCGGGTACCGAGAGCCGTCTACGGACGACATCGTTTTACTGTCTCTTTTTTCTGTGATCGAAGTGGTGTTTCTGAGAGGAGTGCAGAAAAATGGAAGACAGTGGAAATGTTTTGGACTGTTTGGATGTTGCCTTTTTTGCATCCAGTTTGGGATAAGGATATATCCTTGTACGGAATGAAACCTTTTTTTTTGTCCTTTGTTTATTTCCGAAAATCCATAAATGTTGATGTATTATTTCAATTGCAATTTCTGAAAATTTAGTTGTATTATTTCAATTGCAATTTCTGAAAATTTAGTTGAAATCATGGCTCCATCATGTATGTTTTTTTTTATAAAATCACTTATATTTAGAACTCATTGGACTCTGACTAATTCAATTCGACCCAAGCAATACCACAAGTACGACAAAAATCTCTCAACAACAATTTAACGTAACTATGTTCGCCATCATGTATGGTTTTTTAATATTTTATATATATAATCGTTACGTACTTAATTTAAATAATTAAAATAAGCAAATATTTTTTTCAAAAGAAAAAATTTGGATAATTAATGATGTTTTCTTTTTTGTTGATGCATACACTATTAATTTTAAAATTTTCCCTTCTATATTTTTTTTTATTCAAATTATTTCTTTTTAATTCAAAATGTTTCCGAAGAAAAAGGATTTTCTCCATTGTTGCAGCTCAACTTTTAAAATTAAATTTAACAATGCAAATGAAATTAAATTAATACCTTGCCTTATATGACCCCTATATTAGCTACGTTGACTAGAATCATGATTTAAAAAATTAGATTAAGTTAGAGTTATAAATAATAGGTTGGAATAATAAAATTACCAAAACCTAAAAATTTGAGTTCTTTTTTTTTTTTTTTTTTTTTCTTTTCGATGATTAGGCCAAATGTGCAATCCAATTATTCGAATAGAACAAGACATCCAACAGTACAATTGGGTTCAAAGAAGAACATAGGAAGGGCAACAAAAGCACATCATAAGTTTGTTTGCTCCAGAAGAATGTTTGTGCTCAAAGACCTTCAAAGAACCGCACATGGTCTTCAAATGTCTCTCCGTGCCGTATTTTTGAAACTGATCCATCTTCCTCAACCTGAAATAAAGTAACATAGCCAAATTCAAGACAATATTTTTGGCCAAAAACTATACAAGCAGAGACCACCTTCACTTGTTTACAAGGTATGAAAAATATACAATGATTTGCATAAAAGAGGCAGACAGACATTGGCAAAATGTATGCAGAATGGTGGGTTTTGCAGTTATTCTTTATATATATATATAACATGAATGATTCATTTACGTTTAAGATGCTGCAGAAATTAATATTCCATGTGATTTGGAAAGTTGATGGGTGCTCTAAAGAAAGTTCCAGAGTTAATTCATACCCAGTACTCGGGGGGGCGCATCTTCAAATTGTATGTTGATGCCATACTCATGCAGTATGCTCCAGCATCATGAACAACCAAACCAGCTCCCTGCAAGCCACAGGTATTGATCGGAAAATGGAATAATATCATTACTGAAACTGCCCCAGAAAGAAGCTGAAAATGGTACCTTAGATGGGGTTGGGAGTTCTCTTCCCTTTCCTAAGAAATCAGCAGATTCACAGACAGGACCCACAACATCAAAAGTTGACACTTCTGCATTAGGTGGTGCTGGAGAAACCAGTTCTATGTGCTGCAAGAAAACATTAACAAGTCAATATTGAGAAAATTTAAAAGAACCGTCTAGGAAGCTACAACATGGTATTCAAGTGCAAGATGAGAGAGGGGTTGAGCTAGACAGAAGGGATAGCTACTCAGAAACTTTAGTGAAAGAGATGATCAGATGAAACAAAATTCTGATTGAAGCCAGAAATTTTCTCCTTAAAAATTGGATTGATTTACTGCTTCAAATCTCATGCTTAGGCAATAATAGATATTAATGGGAAATCATAAGTTCTGCTCTAGTGCCCCCTAAAAAAAGTTAAACTGACATGCAAGTCACAAGAATTTAACAGAACAAAAGGATTCCTAAAACTAAGTCCCTGGTGAAAGAAAAAGTTAACATAGTAAAGCTCCTATAGATGGTGCTATGAAGATATGAAATATGGTATGTCAGGAATGATATGTGATTAATAGAAGAGGACAGTCTTATTATGTACCCAATGAACTGAACAACTCAAGTACATTGACAAGAATCCTATCGCAAATAAAGAAAAAGAAAAACAAGAAGAGAGTCTGCCTTTTGGACATGTTCAAAATGAATGAGCAAAGCATAGAATAATTTGACTGGCAAGAAATATGACCATATTTTCTGCTGTCAAACATGATCATAGAATGAAAAATGGCTCATCACGCCCGGATACTCACTTGATATGCATCATAAAGACTAGGTCGAATAAGTTCAGCCATGCTGCCATCGATCACAATGAAGTTTTTAGTTCCATTAGTTTTGACCCCAGTAATCCTGTTGACCAGGCAGCAGGTATTTGCAATTAGTGATCTCCCTGGTTCAATGATGAGCTTGAGATTCCGTGAGAGCACCAGTTCTCGAACCTAAATTGATAAGCAATTATGTAAGTATCACATCAATTCTTATTATAGAAGTCCAGCAATGCTAGTGAATGTTAACTTGATATAATGCTCTAGAAATGATGAGATAAAGGTGAAAGTAAAACTAAAATCCTGGTCCATCTAATTCCAGCAGCATTCTACATCCCACAAAAACCATTATATAAATAGCAAATAAATGAAACTATAAATTAAAAGCCAATACACACACACACACACATATATATATATATTTAAGCATATCCTATAGTATTGCAGTTAAACAAGTGGACTGGAGAAGCAATTGTAGCCATGCATCAATAATTAATAATTCTAAAAATTAACGCAAGAATAATGAAAATATGCATCAAACAGCAGCAATATTCACAATAAAAAGGCATGTGGCGATTAGGAAGTGTGATCCTCACGGTGTCAATGAGATCTCTTGGTGTAGGAAGGACAGCACCACTATGATAATAATCTATACCCAAACCACCACCAATGTTTAGATAATCAACATCAAAGCCTTGAGCTCGGATTTCGTCAATGTAATTGACCATTAGTACTGCAGCATCTCTGAAAATGTCCACCTAAAAGCATAAGAAAGAGAATTTTGACATTAATAAAATGTTGAACAGAAAATCTGTGCCATTTACTGATAATTAAACACATAATAGATGTGCATATGGCCAAGAAAAATGAGAATAATAGGTTAACAAGAGTAGACAAAACGTAAATAGATCATTAAAAAAAACATTGAGAGGCTACAGCCGGGGTAATAGAGAGAGGATCAAAAACTGTCATTGTCATGATCATGGCCCTCACCAAGTGAAGCAAAACTTTCTTATTCTTATATGCCTTATTAGCATATTATATTCACCACAGATATTCCAAGTAGATTCATCAAACATTAACTTATGCTTAAATTTGTACGCAACGAGATGTTTTTGAATTGTTGAAGGTTATAATAATAAAAACTTCTAAGCAAGTAGATCATTACCGATGCTAAGAGGATAATTCATCCAGGACTAATTAACTGAACTCTATAATCTACAGTCAATGGCTTAATGGCCCCCAACAAAATTTAGCAACTAGAGGGCACAATATCTGAAAACTGAACTTTGAAAAGAGAGATTAACATAAAATCAAGAATGCCCTTGTGATATGAGTTATGAAGGTCTGCTACATCTAAATTTGAAAGCTAAGCACTATCCAAATTACTGGTCTACCTACTTACCACCAGCAAATTGGCATATTTAAGATAAATACAAGTGAAAACAAAGTGAAATATCATAATTTCTTCAACAAATGATAATAAATACATTCCTGATCCATGATATACAAAGTATAAATTGCAAATTTCTGAACAAAAAAAAAAAATGAAGGCATACTGATAAAAAATACCTTGGTAATGGTTGAGCCAAGATGACAATGGGCCCCCACAAGCTTAAGCTCATTAGGGTGTGATTTCACAGCATCCAGAAACCACTGCAGCTTCTCATTTCTAATTCCAAATTTGGAGTTCTTGTTCCCAGTGGCAACATAAGGATGGACCTAAGCAACAAAAACAAAGATATTTGACATCCATGAGAGTCATATCAAATGCACAAACTTCAACTAGAATCTTTATAGAAAATTCTTATATAATTAATCAACTTCAGGTCCAATAAAATATATAACTTAATTTTTATCATATAACATGGCACCAAGATCATGCCTGGATGCTGAGTCAAGGCACTGTTAACCAATTTCAGTGCCTGTAAGATCATAAAAAAAAAAAAAAAAAAAAGGAAAGCAAGCAACACGGATTCTGGAACCTAATCATCAAGAAACACTTCAAGAACTACAACTTATTACATCTAAATATAATTTCCTATACAGATAAGTAAACCCAAATTTTAGTTCCTGAAATTCGAATCTCAAATAAGTTCTGACAAACTGTAACAGTGCTCATCACAAGAGCATGACAGACCATTTACTGTATCATATTAGCCCAAAAATAGACAAACGCTCCAGTAAAGTCATTAGCCATAAGAAAATTCTTTTATCATGCCAATCAAGCATCTCATTTATCTAACTTACCTCAGCTATAAATAAACTAAGTAAACTAACTAACCCTTTCATTTTAACAATGTCTACAATACGGCTTAAATTGACATAACATAAGATACTAACAGTGTTGTTTACTATGACATCACTTTCTTTACCCTCAAAGTATATGATTGATTTATAAACGAAAGATTACACACCTGAGGGTCCACATCTGGATTGATCCGAAGTAAAACGTTAACCTTCTTGCCAGCAATTCTAGCAGCTGCTACAATATTCTCTAAATCAAATTCACTATCCACATTTACAAAAACACCTTCTTGAGCAGCTAAAACCAAGTCCTCCAACAGCTTTCCATTTCCATTAAAAATGCACCTGCTCATTGACACATCAAGCCAAATGAGATGCACAAAAGATGCCACACTTGCTATCAGTTACTTTGAATGTATATATTTCAGTCAACAAGCCACACACAGTTGCATAGTTGAAAACAGACTAAATCAGAAAAAAAAATTAATGAAGAAACAAAAAAGCCAATCATCCCATAGCAATCAAAAGAAATAAGGCACAAAAAAGCGTACTTTTTGGGATCAAATCCAGCACGAAGAGCTAATCTAAGCTCATTACCACTAACAAGAACAGCTCCGCAACCCAACTGCCTCAAATGCTGCAAAATCTTCAAATTATTATTAGCCTTAATAGCATACCCAATGATAGAATCTAATCCCTCCAGAGCATCTCTATAAGCCTCAACATTCCTAATAATCTGTGGCTTACTATACAAATAAAAGGGTCTTTTTTCAACACTCTCCATGACATCCTGAACCTTGAGATTCTCGCAGTAAAGAAACCCATCGCTTGATTTGGTGAAACAATGCTTGAATTGGGAAGCTGTTTCTTGGGTCAGGGCTGGGTTTTGTGATAAAACTGCATTAAGAGCAAAGGAGTGATGTTTTAGAGAGGTTTTAGTGAATTTGACTGGTAAATTTGAAGTCTTCAGAAATAGGTTTTGCCTTAAACGATGAAAAGTTATGTTCTTTGAGAGAGTATGTGTATGAGAGAGTTGGGTGGTACTGGTGGCCGCCATTGATGAAGCACAAACGTAAAGATACTCAGAGATGGTCTGAGGGTTTAGACGGAGCTCAGACAAGTGACAAATAGTAGAAACTTTTGGAATAAATTATACTTTTGTTCTGTCACGTGTTGTTTTGTTAACAATAAAAAAAATTGCAATAAGGTGTTTTTTTTTTTTTTTTTTTGATAAATGCAATAAGGTGTTTTTAGTTCTTCCTTTAGGTATCTTTGCATATTTTTAAGCAAAATCTTGTTGTTATTGGAATTGAATTGTTTCAAATTCTGTGTACAAGGTTGTCATTTAGCTAAGAATGCGTGAATTGCATAGTAAAAAATCTCATCACATTAACGTCTCATAACTATAGATCATGGATTTAAATCCCACTTATATTAAGTGGGCTTATTTAATTTGCATTTATAAGTTTGAAGTTTGTATGTATGTTTGTAATTGTAAAATTGAGATAGTTTGGTGTAATTCACCGGAAGCCGTAATGGCGAATGAGTATATTCTATATATAATTGCATTTGACAAAAAAAAAATATAAAGTTATTATTTTAAGGAAATTCTTATATTGCTCTTGCTAGGGTTGCCGCCAAGGAGAGAGAGTAATTTTTTTGATGTTTGAGGGGCTATTTAATCTCCTTACATCCTTTTTTTTTTCTATTTAACTAGTCATCTTTGTTTGTTTAGGTAGTTATTTTGAAAATTTATCTATCATTTATGGGTTTTATTTACTTTTTATGAGTTTTACAAATTTATTTATGGTGATAAATAAAGATTACAAGACACTAGTGGATGATCATGGATAATTTTCCTTCCTCTTCTCTCCAACAAACTCTAATTAGTATTATTAATAATGTTGTTAAGGTGTTTCGAGACCTTAGTAGCCATGAAAAATTGTAGCACCCTCCAAGTACCACATACAAGTATTCCAATGACATAACAACATGTGACACAAATATTTTTTTTATATCAAAAGAGATATATATTTATACCAAAAACTTTTGTTTAATACACATTGTACTATAGTGTACATATATAACTTGTTACCAAAAGTAAATACATTGCTTAAAAATAATATGCTTGAATGTGATGATGATGATGATGATCATGAGGAAGGAGATGTCCATACCAAGCCCGCCCTTGACCCACCTGAACTCACACGGAATACACTTCAAGCTTATTGCCAAATAACTGTTCAAGCTAGGCTAACTAATACCTGAAAACCACAATTGCAAAGGAATGAGCTTGCGACTCAATAAGCAATTGATAATATAACCAAACATATAATACTCCTCAAGAACTAATTAAGGAGAATATATATAAATAACATTTCTACACATCAAAATATGAGAATATAGCATTTAGACTGCTCATGGAAGTCCAAATGATAAAGGTGTAAATGAGCACTAAAATGTTAAGCTCAATTAAAGAATCTTAAAGATAGATTGTACGCAACCTCAAAATATGGAACTTGTAGAGGACTCTTTAAAGTTTCGGTAGCATCAAACCACGCCTCATTTGGAGGTCTACAACTCAAGTTATGGTCAAAATACGAAGAAAAAAATGTATTGATAGAAGGCTGACTCGGCACACTCGTGCCGAGTCGGCACCCCGAGTTTCAGGTACGACTCGGCACGGGTGCTAGGAGACATGACCCTACTGATCATGTCGCATTATTTTGACCATAACTTCCTCTATAGAACTCGAATTCAAGTGATTCAAGAGGCTATAAAAAGCTATTTTAGAGGGCTACAACTTTCATGAGACACCTAGACTTAGTTCGATTGTATAGATGGACAAAAATTCCCCGTACTTGAATATAACTCAATTCAAGCCACAACAAGAGTTCTAAGCATTTAAAACATCATTGTTGGTGTCTCATGTACACCAATTCATACTATTCAACAATTCACACTACTATAATATCAACAACAAATAATATATTTACTAACACATACAAATTGAGGTGTATAATACACATCAACATACAACCACAATCATCTCGTTATTTCAAGTAATCTACATCCATATTTTATATCAACTCCACATTCAGTATATATATACATAGCACAATGCAATGGATGTATGATTATGCTTGTTAGTTTTTCCGGCCGAAGTTCTCAACACACGTTTCACACAAAGCTCACTTTTGCTTTTCTTTTATTTCTTTTCTTTTTCATATATCTGTGGCCATTCTTGAGATTTTCTACCCCTTGCAATCTCAGATCACACATGTATGTGCATATATATCATTATCATATGAATGGCCACATCTAAGACTCTCTACCCTTTTCAATCTCAGATCTCACACATTTGCGCATATATATCATTATCATACGAATGGCCACATCTGAGACTCTCTACCCCTTTCAATCTCAGATCTCACATATTTGCACATATATATCATTATCATATGAATGGCCACATATAAGACTCTCTACCCTTTTCAATCTCATATCGTGGAGCTTAAACTCCATACACACATATTCCTCACATTGATGCAATATGCATGTTTTTTTATCATTCTCACAACATATCAAAATGCAT
The DNA here is from genome assembly GCA_949673435.1 of Macaranga tanarius. Taxonomy (NCBI): domain Eukaryota; kingdom Viridiplantae; phylum Streptophyta; class Magnoliopsida; order Malpighiales; family Euphorbiaceae; genus Macaranga; species Macaranga tanarius. The sequence continues at coordinate 17,432 of CATIWO010662638.1, forward strand.
ATGTACAACTATTTCATCACACTTCACCTTTCTCACAATAATACATATATATTATACCACACCAAGTGGCTTGCACCTCACACGTGTCAATAATCCCAATGTATCATAATACATTTTCAATTAACCAATCATATTCTCATCAATAATATATATACACATTTTTATCATGCTTTTTCACAACAACATATACATATATATATTCATATATATATCATGCTCCACAATCTTGCTACCAAAGGGCATACATATGGTATCTTTCATAACTCACCACAACACTTTCTCACATCAATATAATCACATATTCATCATTCTTGCTAATTTAATGGCATACACAAATTAATATAGTTATATAACCATAGTTACTTGAAAATAATTATATAGAAGCATTCAATTAATAATTACTTACAACGAAGCTTCAACTCCTTCAAAAGTAAAGCTCCCCTAGTGATTAGGATCTCCAACATCCTTATCAATGCCTACACATAATTCATACATCAATTCATATAGCAACCAAGACACTTGCACTCAACTCAATAAAATACAACTAAGTGCAGCCCCATACTCTATGTTTAAAATATCCAAATAATTCACACACATATCCAAAAATTATTACTAAAAGTAGATCTATGAGTCTACTTCAAATTGCAACTAGAATTACTTAATTTGGACATATGTGGAATTAATTATGGATTTTTGAGCAAAATCAGATAAAACAGAGAAACAGAGGTGATAGACTGAGTATAAAAATATTCAGTTGTGCCAGTCACCCTTAACAGTAGAATTAGCCTTAGTAAAAAATATAAAAGTTATAGAAGACTCTCTAAGAATTCCAGAACATTAAATCTTGCTCAAAAAAGAGGTCTACAACTCAAGTTATGCTTAAAATACTAAGACTGATGCAACCCCCAAAACAAAACACAAAATTTCAACATAAAAACCTAACTTCAAATAATCAAAATAAATACATGGCTTCCCTAAAATGATGCACAAATGGCCAATCGATCTTCTTAAGCTCCCTAAAAACCTTACTAGATGTGTAGCGAATTATCAAAAATCTCTCAAGGCTAAACAAAACCCTCTCTTTTTTTCTCCTCTCAAAACTCTCTACAATTCCCACTAACACACCAATAAACATATAAAATACACATAAAATAAATCCACCAATTAAAATATACCATTTGCCCCTCAAAAAGTCTCTACACGATAATTACTTATTATAATAATATCTAAGTAATAATAATAATAATAATCAACAATTATCTCTTAATATAATATACGTAAAATATATCAACTCAAATCTCTACACACCCTTAATAAAATGGAATTATTACACAATTGTCCACAACTTTCTTTTGTAACAAATCACTCCCAACTCACTCATCATTTTCTTTCCAAAATCTCTACACAACTCTTCACTTCACAATTAAATATACACCAATAAACTCCAACCAATCACAGCCTTCCATTTGGCCACCTAAAGTCTTCTTAGAATAATTGTCCAACCCACCAATAAATCCATATTTATCACATAAATAACAAATATAATAATACTTAATAATATAACAAAATATCATCAAAATATCCATTTAGCCCCTTAATGAAATGGGTATATTACACAATACCTCCATAACTTTCACGTGTGATATATAACTCCAAACTTACATTACAATTAAGTCTTTCTCTACACTAATGCACATACTCAAATCTATATGTAGTCCACTACCTAACATGCATAACATGAAATGCATACGTATGAAAAAGGGTGGGTGTTACAAAAATTCTCTCATTTCTTTTTAAAACTTAAAATTTGAGAGTTTTTATACTATGAAGACTAAGAAAGAGTGGTATTTTGTGAAAAATTCAAGTGGTACTCTCATGTTAAAGATTTGCTACAATTTAGTTATATTACTCTTTAAGAGTTTACTTTATTTAGATGCAAATAATTGTGGTAGATCTATTTTTATATTACTTGTTTTCTTTTTATAATTTCTATTTTATCAATGAAATTTTATCTTTGATAAAAAAAAAAAACAAGATTGTTATTTTTGAAATCACTAGTATCCAGAGTCGATTACATTTTAATTAATTCAGTTCGATCTAGACAATAACATAATAGTAGCAAATATCTTTTAATAACTAATATACACCATAGCTCAAACTTGAGATTTATACTTAACACGAGTTTAAATGATAACAATGATCAAACCCTTCATCTATTAATTCTTGAAGAGAGTTATTAGAGTGCTTAATTTTCGGCTAAAATTTATTTGATTTAAGGGGTATTTGGTTTAACTGATTCAATTAGCTAATAGAGATTTCTCATTAAACAACTAAAAGTTTAGGTATTTGGTAAGATTCTCAAATCAGTAGCCGATAACTGTTTTTAATCCAAACAGCTACGTCTATTTTGGAGCTTTTTTATTAACAACTAGCTTATTTGATTTTATTTTTTATTTGGACTATATTATATTATTATAAATAATTAATAACAAATAAATATTTTCAAATTAAAATGCATATAATTAGTTATTTATAATCCATAATAAAATAAATATTATTTTAAATTATAATTAGTAATTAAATAATTGTAAAATTTACATCTATAATTTTTTTTAAATTGTATTGATAAAATTTATATTTTAAAGTTAAATTTCTAAATAGTTTCTAATAATAATTTTAATAATATATAAATTAAAAATAATAAATTATTATTTATTAATAGATACTATTTTTAAATAATTTACATAATTACAAATTATTATTATAAATGTATCAAATTATATTAAAAAATAAATAATACCCTTAATGGTCATTTAACGTACTAACAATAACAACTGACAGTATTTTATCAGCTACTAGCTATAAACAATCAACTATCAGCTATCCGCAATAACTATCAACTGGTATGAATAACTAAACTAAACAACCTTAGTTTATTTATAAAAGATGATAGTTATTATTGATAGATATTAGTTGATAAAAATGAACTATTTGATAAATTTTTTTTTGTTATCTTAAATGATCATTAACAATATAATTTATTTTTAATGTACTTTATTTTTAGGTATATATATTTTAAAATAGTATATATTATTTATTACTTTTAATTTACATATTATTAAAAATACCATTAGAAACTATTTACAGATAAGTTTTAGAATTTAAATTTTTTAAAATATTAATATATATATTTTAATTATTTTAGTTACTAATTATAGTTTAAAATAAAACTTATTATTATGAATTATAAGAAATTAATTATGTAAATTTAGTTTTAAAAAAATATTTGATTATTTGTTATTTTATAAGAGTATAATTCAAATATAAAATAAATTAAAATTAGCTATCAACTTGTGAAAAAGACTCCAAAATGTAATTGGTGGAAAAAAAAATTTTTGTTGGTGCAATTTTTAGCAAAATTGATTTTTCGAGCATTCCAGAAAGATTGATTTCCCAAATTGATGAATACTGACTTCTTTCAGACAATTGCAGATTCCCAAACGCCTTTACCACAATTTGTTTGAGTTCCAAGGATGTAAAAGTTTGTATTTGATTGTAAATGGCAAATTGTTACTGGAGATAATGGTAATTTAACTAAAGGAAATGATAAATGAGCTGCTAGAGGTAATGATAAAAAGCTAAAAGTAATGAAAGTACGCTTGAAAAAATTGAAAATATGTTGAAGGTAATGAGAATAAGCTGGAGGTAATGAAAATATGCTGGAGGTAATGATAAGAAGCTAAAGGTAATGTTGGAGGTAATAATAAAAAGTTAAAGATAATAATAATAAGCTTGAGGAAATTTGAAATTGTATTGAAATAGCAATAATACAAACTTTGTCGGAAAATGCTATAAGCTAAAGGAAATGACTATTAGAAAATCGCTAAAAATTGGATTTGTTGAATGCTAATTTGCTGATTGTTGTTGGTTGTTGATTGTTGTTGTTGTTGATGTTGATTGGATTGGTTGTTGTTTTTGGTTCCATGCTGCTTGCCTTCCTTTTATAGTCCACAAGCTTGGTGCAGAAGCAAATTCCTCTTGAATGCTGCCATGACTACCTTCAATGACTCATGTAACTACGCCTCTTGGATTACCTCCAGCAACTCTACAGCCTCTGCTTAATTTTTCTGGTTACCTCCAGAAGCTTCTTACTTCAACTCAATGATTTCTTTCCCTAAGCAACTTCGAATGGGCTGAATTTTGATATTGGGCTTCACTTGGGTCTTAATTTTAATTGTAAGCCCGAAATTATATTTTGGTATAAACAATGCCCCCCGTATATAATTAGTTTGGGCAATCCAATACTAATTTATATGAAAATTTTTACCATCTTTTCATTTCTCACTTTCAACCTCGTTCACCTCTCCCTATTCTTTTCTCTCTCAAGAAAATGCCTAGGCCCAAGGTACAATTTGATAAATTTACTAGGTATTTTTATCAAGTTGTTCAACCTCAACTCTATGACAAGCTCTGCTCAAAAGATAGAAAAAAATGAGCCTAACAATAAGTTTCAGATAGGCAAGATTGGGCCAAAAAATATTATACAAACCCATCACCATCAGATGAGTTTCCCTCAAAAATTCTCCAAATTAAATTTCAAACTCTGGAGGTAATAAATTCTCCTGTAATACAGAGCCTCCTAAAAACCCTAAAATTTATTTATCCATCAAGTTAAATTTTCAGGAATTAATTAATCAAAAACCAAAACCATTTGTTTTTCCTTCCTTCCTCTCTTTTTTTCCTTCTTATTCTTCCCACTCACCAGCTTCCTTTGCTTTTCCCTCCACCATTGTCGCTGCTTCACAAGAAGAAGAGAGGTCCACCACTGCCGATGCCAGCCACCACGCGACTAGCGCTGCTGTCGAGCACTGGGACGCCGCCAGGAAGAGCAGCGACGCTGCTACCCATCGCGCGGTTATCCTGCGCGTGCGACCGGACCTGAACGCCGGACGCCATCGAGCCGCCTCCCCGCGCTGCTTCTCTTTCGCTCTTCATCGCCGGTGCTACTTCCTCGAAGGCCAGTGTTTTCAATAATAAGAAGAACTGGTTTGCTGTTAACCGAACTGAAGCTGACCAGACCAAACCCGATCGAACCAGACCTGACCGAACCAAAATCGGGCTTGCTTCTGATTTTGGATCTTTTCAGCTAGGCTTTGCTAAATTTTCCACTTTTTCAGGAGCCTTTAGCATACAGAAACATCTCCTCAAAGTTTACAGCAGAAAGAAACGTAAATTTCTTTAAAACTTCTGTATTTTATTTTAATGCAAGCTTTTATAATTAAAAATTGTAATGTTGGGCATTGTTGTGAAATTTTATGAATGCATGGCTTCTGTGCAGGTTCATTGCAACTATTTACAAAAACTGTATGTTAGAAATATAAGAGGAATGCTGTCCAATTTTTACCTTGAATTTCGGTGAAATTTTATAATTTTGCTTTGTTATGCAAAATAATTTTTCACTGCATCCAGGACTTCTTTTGTATAACTTTGTACAAATGAGCTATAAATTTAATTATTTTAGCAATTAATGTCAAAAATAATTATTTCAGATATGGCTTAATTAAAAAAAAATTAATCTAATAAAATCATTGAATTTAGCCAAAAATTCACAGCAAATAATTATTATAGCCAATTTTTTATCAGAAAATAGATTCTGAGAATTTGTATTTTGTCATTGCCCCTATATGAACATTAATCCTTGCATTACCTCTAGAAAAAATATTATTTTTTCATTATTTAGTATTAATTTGCCAAATATGTGCCTTAATTTCACAAAACCCTTGGAGGTAATAAATATTTTTCAACATCTTATCCATCAGGAGGTCATTTCAGCCCATTACCTCCACACTTCCTCTAGCAAATTCTGCTTGATTAATCATTTTGCATTTTAACCCAATTATGTGCATTTCCTTCAAGAATTCTCTTGGAAAAATTGGATGAAATGACTTTCTCATATTATTCTGAGCCATTACCTCCACATTTTCTCCAGTAAATTCTGTCTATTTAAGCCAATTATGCCTTTTTAATCTGAATGAATGGATGTAATTCCTTCACCCTTTGAGGAAATAAACTGCCTATATTTTCTTTCACCAAATTCTTAGCCAAATATCATTATTTGGCTTATCACATGATCAACCTCGCCTCTGATCTATTTAATTTACCTTTATTAATTTTGTAATAGTAATGATCTCACTATTTTCTTTTACTTTTCAGTCAAAATGACTGAAGAAGCTGCTGGTTCTTCTATACCTCCTTCTAGCTCACATTCCACTCATCAGGTAATGATTCTTTCTTGTCCTCTATATTGAATTAAATCCTTACATCTCCACCAAGACTTTTTAATGATTTATTTTTAATATGAACAGCCACGACCTACTTCTCTACCACTATCCCTATTCACTGCTAAAGAACTTGATGAATAGGAGGTACTTTTCTGTGCTTGTATCACTTCTTTCTTATTTACAATAACTTCTTTAACCATCCCTTTTTTTTAGGAAGTAAAACTCACTTTGATAAAGGACTTTTCTCTAGATAGCTGCCCTCCTTACCTTTAGATCTGGTACAGTATTCACTCTATTCATTAAATTCTTTTTTATTCATCATAATCAATTTTTAAAATAACTTAATCATATGCCTTTTGCAGCTCATTTTATTACAGGTACCCTGAAGGGACTCCTTTGACACTTACCCCCAGGGCTTCCTCCATAGTCCCTAGAGAAGGTCATTCCCTTCCCTATCTAAGTTCATCCCTGGATGTCTTATTCAGCTAGGATATCCTTGAAGATCCTACTAACTTTATCAGGTCATGGAGTAAACGTATAGACTCATAGAATCAGTAGATCGATAGGCTAGCCCCTACATTTGAGAACCTTTGGTTCAGACTTGGAATATTACAGCTGATTCACATATCCTGAGAAAAGAACGAATACCACACCTCTCTCATCAGTGCAGCTCTACATTTTTTGTCTCCTTCTTCAAACTACTTCATCTTCCTTTGTGGGCACATGACTATTACTCTCTTGGATGTGTTCATGCTTACAGGGCTTCCTATCCTTGGGGATGATATGGTTTGCTTGATTGAGGAGCCTCCTACTACCTCTAGACCTCATGACAGTTATAGCAGTTTAATTAATGAGGTTAGGTATGGTGAGCTTACTTTTGAAGAGCATGTTGACTTTCTTTAGGTTTTTCTCTATAAATACATCTTCTGCCCTACTTCTGCTAAACCTACTTTGGAGTACATCCCTTTGGCATATGCTTTGGCTGAAGGCAGACATTATGCTTTAGGCTCTATCTTTCTTAGAAACTTGTACTTCAACCTGAGAAGATGTCTCAAAGAATCTTTCAGGTATATAAATGGTGGTGCATAGTTTCTGCAGATCTAGTTGTTTGCCTACTTCTCTGATTTTTATGATAATGTTGCAGCCCCTCGTTTAGCCCATTTCCTTAATCCAGGGTGTACTTTGATTACCCGAGTCTATTCTAGGAAGCATGAGATAATATATGGACACCTTTTAGCCTTAAAGCCTAAGGAGAGACCTTCTTACCTTTATTAAGTTTTCAATAGCAGACCCGAATAACTTCATCTCTTTTCTGATTCCCTCATTGGTGTTATAGAAACCTAAATTTTCTGTCGGGCCACCACTCCTAGGCTATTTGTAATTGGAGATAAGTTTTCTCTTAGTTTCATTAGTGGTACTCCCTTATATTTTGAGAGATATATGCCCTTCCTTGTCAGCCATCAGTTTAGCTTAGAGCAATCTACTCCTCCTACTTCAGATCGTCTTATCTTTTCTTCTTTCATAGATGACCCAAAGTCATATACTAAACCTGACATAAAGAGGATGAGGGATAGTTTGCAACACCTACACTTTCATGTTTCATCCACAGACTCTAAGCATACCACTGCTTATAACAAGTGGTGGTAGATGTGGATTAAGGAACTTATACATGTTCCTCATCCAGGTAAGAGTATTTTTACAGCTTTAGTTTGTTTAGTTTGTTATCTTTACAACTTCCTCCAAATACTAACAAACTCAAATATTTTACAGGTACTTTGATTACACTATCCTCCACAGTGCCTACCTGTAAAAGACAAAGTACCACCCAACTTGTAACCAAGCCTGTGAAGAAAAAGAAGTAAGTCACACCTCTTCCTCCTCCACCTAGACGTAAGTCTCAGAGGCTGACTACTATGCTCAGCAAGTCAAAGGGTAAAAGCAAAGAGAAAGCAGTGGTGGAGATAAAAGATGATGATGAGAGTTCCAGTTCCAGCTCAGAGGAAGAGAAATTAGGTTCAAACGTACCACTCCTTAAGCTTTCTTTTTATGTTAGTTTTATTTTTGATAACTAACATTCTACTTATTTATCAACAGCCAATGATAGCAAGGAGAACTCATCTCCTTTACCTTCTTCAAATGCATCCTCTCCAGTTTCAGCAGAGTCGGATCCTTCATTACCTCCAGAGAAGGACACATTACCTCCAGTCCCAGTTGCATTACCCCTAGAGTCAGAGTCATTACCTCCAGGGTCTAATCCTTCTTCTATTGCTCCAGCTCAATTACTTCCAACCTCTAATTCAACTCCTTGTGCTACTTTTCATGTATGTACTTGTATTTCTGAATTTTCTTAACTTATGCATTTACATACCCTTAATTAGCTTACACTTGCTTATTATTATTACAGGAGGTTGAATTTTAGTCCTCCATTGATGATGTTGACATTGCTGTGAACTTTAGTTTTTTGGAGACTCCCTCTAAAGCTCTTTCTAGCTTTTTTTTTTCTTCTAATAAGTCTTCCATCAGTAAGGCCAAGGATGCATTGAAGACTCTACTTAGTTTGGAGATGGGTACTCTTTAAAGGACTCAGAGATCCACATTTCTATCATCTCTTACCACTCTGGAGCAGTATTCAGCTACTATTACTTCATTGAAGAATGAGATCACAAAGAGCTTTTCTTGCTTGGATAAATTTAGTGCAGCTCATCTCACAGCCTCCAACTATCTCCAGTTTTTCCTCCAGGAGAAGGATTCATTCTCAGTCAGGCAGCTTAAGCTGAAGGAAATAAAAAAAAAGAAGTAGTAGGCAAAGCAGCCTTCCTTCAGGTTAACCAGAAGATCCAGGAACAAGAGGCCAGGTTAGCTACTTTGCAGTCCCAAAAAGATGATCTTCTTCAGCAGAACAGAGAGCTGACTGCTAGGTACAAGGATGTACTCCAGGAAGCTCAATCCATCAAGACTTCCTTGGAAAGTAAGAAGGATGCAACCAAGAGGAAGAGACAGTGATCGCTAAGTATAAATGCCTAGCTGTTTGGGAGGACCTACGAGGCTTTGACTTTGACTCCTTGTGATCCATTTCCTTTTATATATGGATATAATACTTTTGTTATGTCTTCTGATTTGCTTAAGTACTGTACTTTGATGCCTCTTTTTTAGATATGTACTAGTGATTACCATCCTTTCATGGATGATAACTATAGTATGATTATCACAGGGCATATTTGCTTCTTTCAGCTCTGTTTGGGTATCTTCTGTATGTTGTCACTGCCTACAACACACAATGCACTATAGCCATTCATTTGCACCTCCAAATATCCAATTTTTAGCAGAAATACTACTAAAATTTTTAAAAAAAATTAAAGAAAACACACCAAAAATAATATTAAAAACTTCAAACAAAAGCTCATACTTTATTTATTTACAAGTGGCATATAAAAGCCAACTTACAAAGTAAAAGAAAATAAAAACAAAAATACCACTAAAGAACGTAGTGGTATAACATTAGTTGTTGGTCAAAACACATTCATTTAAGCTTTTCCTTATTTCCCCCAAGGTGGGAAAATATTTCTTCAAGTATTTTCCATTAATGAATCTCTTATGTGGTATTCTATCCAAGCTTTCTAACCAGTAAGTGTTTCCTTCTAGAACCTGATGTATTCTAAATGGCCATTCCCAATTTAGAGACCATTTCCCCAATTCCCTGTCTTTAGTTCTAGGTGGCAGAATGACTTTCCACACCAACTCTCCAACTTGAAATTTTTTCTTTCTAATTCTTTTATTGTAAAGTCTGGAGATCCTTGTTTTATGTGCTAGCATACTAGTAAAAGCTTTAAGTCTTTCCTCATCCACACTTTTAATCTCCATTAACATGGCCTCTGAGAATTGCTCAGGAGTTAAGTTGTTCTGTCTAGCTACTCTCAAAGATGGTACAGACACCTCTACAGGAAGAATAACATCATGTCCATATGTAAGAGCAAAAGGACTTATACCAGTTGCTTCCCTCTTAGAAGTTCTGTATGCCCATAAAGTCTCAGATAGGATTCTTGGCCAATCCTTTGGATTATCCTCCAGCATTTTTTCCAAGATTCTAATAAAGATTTTGTTTGAAGCTTCTGCCTGACCATTAGCCTGAGCATAGTGAGGAGTGGAATTCAAAAGCTTGATGTTATAATCCTCCGCAAATTCCCTCATTTCCTTTCTAGTGAACATAGTACCCTAATTAGTAGTAATGGTCTGAGGAATACCAAATCTATAGATGATGTATTCCTTGATGAATGAAGTTATATCTTTCTGTTCAACCTTCTTCATAGGTATAGCCTCCACCCATTTGGTGAAGTAGTCGATGGCAACAATGATGAAACTATGGCCTTTGGATGAAGCTGGATAAATTTTACCAATTAAGTCAATTGCCCATTGTGGACACATGGTCTGATCCGGCCCACGAGGTAAAAGCCCAATGATAAAAGTCCAAGAAAAGTGGGTCCAATATTGTAAGGTTTGAAGCCCAGCCCATTCAAAATGATTTATCTCAATCTAATCCTAATTTGATAAATAAATAAAATATGTGATAAAGTTGGTGATAAAGATAATTTGAAGAGAAATTGATTTAGAATAAAATACTGACATATGAGAGGATATTTATTTATGAAAGCCAGAGAAAAAAGGGGAAGGGAGGAACCTGGAGAGAAAAAATCACGTAAAAAAAAAAGCTTTTGGCAGAAGATTAAAAAAGGGAGATAC
>CATIWO010662683.1:0-14245 GCA_949673435.1 Macaranga tanarius
AAAAATAAAAAAGAGGGAAATATGAGGAAAAATAAGGAAAAAAAAAAAGAGAAGGAAAAAAAGAAAGAGAAAAAAAAATAAGGTGAAAAGAAAAAAAAAGGAAAGAAAAAAGAAGATAAAAAAATAAAAATAAAAAAGGAAAAAAATTTCTGTTTTTTTGTGATATTTTTGAAAGAATTTTAAAATTGTGATATTTTTAAAAATAGAAGTAGTTTTTTTGTGTTATATATATATATATATATATATTATAAGGATGGAATGAAATTTGAATACTTACATTTTGGAGTAGAATGGGTCATTCTCATTCCTAAAGGAATGGATTCCCATTCTAATAGATTCTTAGTCAAAAACAAACAATAACAATGGGAATGAGTCATTCACATTCTCATGAATCTCATTCCCTACTTTATTTTGGCCTAAACAAATGACTCCTTAGATGTTCTTGACCGAGAGATGATTTTATAATATCCATAAGTTTCATTTCATAAAAAAAAAATCAATTTCTATTTTATGTTAAGAACATGATTTAACATCCAAATAGTTCGAAGTTTTAATATAATTAATAATTATGATAATATTAATATTTTATAATAAAATAATCATTATAATATTATAGTTAATAAGGTATTAAGTGTAAAAAATATAAAATAAAGAATAGTAAAATATTATAAAAAATATATTATAAGTCAAAACCACATACAATTATAATTGTGCTTACTTTTTTAAAAAAAAAAATTTGTTTGCACTTTATGATTTATGTTAATCTGAGAAAATTTAATACCGTGAAAATTATTATAATTTTATGAAAAAGTATGTGCTATTTCTAATTTTTGTGTGTATTTTTTATAATTAATTCAAAAAAATACTGTGAAAATTTAATTTTTTTCTATTATAAAATTCAGAGACCAATGTCTAGTAGCCATTAAGACAAAGATCGTTGGTAGGAGAATAATTAAAAAGGTGAGAAAAAAATTAAAAAGGTGGAACATTCCAAAACTAAAAGGACAAAGATGATCAAATTAAATATATAATCATGGCATAAAAAGTAATAAGATTCTGAATCCAAAATTTTCCAAATGCAGGCCGTTGGAAAATGACTTTGGGGTTGTTCATATATATATGTTTTTGGACCAACCATCTTTTGAGTCACATAAAGATTGTTCATCTCCGAAATTTCCCCAAGAAGATTATGGCATTAAATGACAACATTTAGCACTAAGTAGAAAACACATGTTTTTTTTTTGTCCCCTCCTTGTAGCCTATGTTCAAGGGTGGGGACATCCAGATTGAAGAGCAGGAGTTTGACCCCCTTCCTCCTGCCCTTCCAAAGACCCACTAGGACCAAATAAAAAAACCCATGTTTAAAGAAAAAAAATGCTTGTATACACACATTTTATATAAAAATATTGCAGCCACATGTCTTTAATTACTCTTGGAAAGTTATAAGATGGTAACGTACAATGTTTTTGTGGCATTCAAGATTGGATTTCCCTGAAAAAATATCCACATACTTTTTTTTTTTTTACAAAATAAAAAAAAAAAAAAAAACAGCCAGGTAGAAGATTTGGTTGTTTACAAAACATTTAACTCTCATATCTTTTTAATTATTATTATTATTATTATTATTATTGTTGTTGTTGTTATTATTTTCAATTTCGGGATTCCAAAGCAATAATAACATATTTCACTATCTTTCACTTTGCTTTGAGGTGTTTGATTTAGTTGATGTAGCTAGTAAAAGTTTTAATTTAATCAGCTACATTTGAAGTATTTGATGAAATTTCTACATCCGTAACTAATAGTTGTTTTTATCCAAAAACAGCTATAGATTTGATCAAATTCCATTTTGAAGTTTTTTTCCAATAACTAATAGCTGATTTAAATTTATTTTATATTAAATCACCCTTATTAAAAATAATTAATAACAACTAATTTTTTTAGATTAAATGTATATAATTATTTTTTATAATTTATAATAAAATAAATATTATTTTAAATTACAATTAATTAACAATTAAAAAATAATTATAATATTCTTAAAAATTTACATTAATAAGATTTATATTTTAAAACTAATTTTCAAATAGTTTCTATTGATAATTTTAATAATAAATAAATTAAAGATGATAAAATGTTATTTATTATTATGTATTTTTAAATAACTTTCATGATTAAAAAAATATTATAAGAAATATATCAAATTATATTTAAAAATAATTTATACCCTTAATAGTCATTTGACATACTAACAGTAACAGCTAATGAAATTTCACCAAACGGTTCATATTTATCAGCTTTTGGCTGCAAACTATCAACTATCAGATGATATAAACAGTTAAACTAAACAGACCCTTAATTATAATGTATTTGTATGCTTAAATTTAATATATTTATCATGTATAATTAAATAGTCTAAGAGTTATTTCTCTTTAAATATATCATAAGGTGCAATTTTAAAATTTTAACATTGTTGATTTATAAAATTAATTTTCACTTAATTTATAAAAGGAGAGTTGCCTTTTTTAAACAATCTATTACTATTTAGGTCATTTGACATCTTTATTAAAAAAAAAAAAAAAAGCACAAAATAATTTTGGCAAATTTGACACATTTTTTAATTTTGACAATGTGATCCAACAACTTTTTAGTTTTTACAATTTAAAACTTCGACTGAAAATCTGACCAAATTTTACTGACATGGCATCCATAATAATCTAAATTGTCTATGTAGATGCCACATTATAATACATTATTTTGATTATTTGCAAAAAAAAAAAAATGTACTACCTTTAACTTTTTTTTTTCAATTTAATCACAAACTATTAGTTTTGACAAATTGATATGTAATTTTTTTATTTAATTTATATTTTTCAATTGATATATGAAAAATGAATATTTAAATAATAAGAATTCAAAATCATTTTTATAATTAAATAAATTATTATTATTACTGTTTGTTTTAAGTAATGTAAATTTAATCAATACATTCAATTTGACATACATATTTTTGTTAGTCTAAGTTAAATTATTGTTTTGGCAATACTTTGATTTAAATATTTGAATAATTTAATTTAAATATTTTAAATGTTTATATTATATATAAATTGCAAATAAATTTTTCTTAAAAAAGCATACTATGTATTCATTTAAAATATAATAATACAGTTATTAATTAAAAATAAAATATTAATTAATTACTGTAAATTCATATATAAAAAAGTAAAAATTGTATAAATCATTAATTATTTCATGTATAACTTAATTAAAAAATTACTTAAATGTGTAATAAATAAGTCAATTGAAAAAATAAAGTATCCGTTTGATTAAATTAAATATTTAAATATTCCAAATATTTACTTTGAGTTAAATTATTATTTTAAAATTAGTTTTATTTAAAATTTTAAAATTTTAAAATTAAATATTTAAATATTTTAAAATTATAATTTGTCCTAACATAGCTAAATATATATTAATTTAATGTATCAATTAAATTTTCATTGTAACATCCATTTCCTCAAAACTGGGTTAATGGAATTTAATAGAATTTAAGATTTAAATAAATACAATTGAATACTATTTTTGGGTGAAATTGATTCGGAAGATTTAATAGAAATAAAATCAAGTTTAAAAATTTGGATGAAATTAAAAGTGATCAAGGCCCAAATTAAAAGAAGAATATTGTATGAGGACTTATGAGTAATGTGTTAAAATTCAAAGGAAAAAAAAAAAAAAAAAAGAGGAGTTGCGTTTTTTTTAACATAGAAGAGAAAGAAGAGAAAAGAAAAGGCTGCAGTTTTTGAAGAAGAGAAAGAAGAAAATTTCCACTATAGCTAAAGTTTTCTACCTTCAAGTATTTAAAGAGACAAATATTGAAATCTTGTGAGTAGACCTTCCTTTAGTTTATTTTCTTGATTTCAATTCAATTTGTTAAAGATTCAGATGTTGTCATGTTGTATCAGTTTAAAGTTTAATGCATATATTATCAAGTTATACATGAACTAGAATGGTTGAAATATGTGTTATGGGGTTTTATGAAACAATTGGTGGTAAGAACTTGGATTTTTTTTATTGTAGTTATGTCATTTTTTAGTGTAGTACGTGACTGTGATGCATTCATGCAATGCCTGAATGTTCTGGCGGTGCCTCAGTGGCACTGGGGTGACGCTTCAACAAGTAGAGGAGGCACCACAGTGCTCAGGCGATGCCTTAGTACTAAAAAGGTGCCTCAGTACGAAGACGGCGCCTCAATGGCATTAAGGCAGCACCTTAGTACTGAGGAGGTGCCTTTATGGCCCGATTTTATAATTAAATGGACTTAATTGTAAACTTTGGAACTTAAACTCAACCCAAAATATGTATAAACATATATAAAAACTAGAGTTACTATGATTTAATCAAAATGGGTTAAATAGAACCTGTTTATCAACATTTTGTGGAATCGAATTACAGATATATAGAGTAATGTGGATAAATTCTTAAGTTTCAGACACAGAGACTAAAATCATATTTAATATTACGTCAAACTGAGTAAATATTAAATTAAAATACGAAAATAAACTAAAGCAAATGAGATATTCTAAACGATAATGAAATTGAGTTGTTGTAAATTGATAATGCAATACGGAGATAAAAATGCATACATGTATATGTTTGAGTACAGTTAAGAGTGAGTTGGCCAACCAAATGATAACTGTATTTGGGACAGTGCATAGATTCAGAAATGCCTTTGGGCGAATCTATGTGGTTGATAAGTATACATACAAATTTATTGAGAAATGATATCATGATAGAGTCAGTATGGACTGTATGAAAATCTTGAGTTGTAATACTGAGAATAGTGATACATGGATCACAGTGGTGTACTAGAGTGAGACAATAATATGTTGAGAGTGTATATTACAATATATATATATATATATATATATATATATATATATATATATATATATATATATATATATATAAGAACATGAAACGAGCTAGTAAGCTCATCAAAGTATAATATATCATATAAAGAACATGATGAACAAATTATTGAAAACAAGAATTTGAAAGATAATTTTTTTTACATATAAAGAAGATTGTAAATATTGAACCCAATAATATTATGTTAATTACAATAAAAAGAAATGAAATTAAGTGCATTCATTCTTGGAACTCGACAATCACTTAAATATTAATTTTTTATTTTTAATTTTATTTATTTATTATTATTTTAATTATTGGATCGTTGGTTATGAGATTCTTAATGGTTGAGTTTTATTGTTATTTTTGTATACTTACTAGGTAATTTCTGTACGAACTTACTCACACTCTTTATTTGTAAAATTGTTTTCAGTTTAGGTATTGTAGTACAGTGTAACTAGTCTTGGAAGTATGGTTGTTCAATGGACTACAATGACATATGAGGATACAAAGGTAAAGTTATTGGTTAAGTACACGGTGTGCCACGACAAAGATGCAGATTTGACCTTCAGAGTTACAGTAGAGCCCATAAGTGCAGTTGTTCGTATATCTTCTATTAGAGAGGAGCACCTGGACAGTGTCTGTACCACCTTCTATGTGTTTTATGAGACCACTACTGATGTCCAAATCACACTAACTTGGGTATGATGAGCGGAGCATGCATCATCTTTTTTATCCTTTTTACCCTATTGTCAGACTACACCCTTATAGCTTTATTGAGTACTTTTTGGTGCTAGAGTTAGGTGATTTATGATATTCTTGGCTAGAATGCTATGGTCTCCTTCCGCATGCACCCCATATTGGTCGGTTTAGAAACTGACCTAGAGAGAGATGTTGAGGCTAATATGGATATGTATTTTGTAATTTATTTTATGGCATCTGGTACTCTCATAATTGTAAATATTTTTGTATATTATATGGGTGTTAGAACACCTAAGTACTAATACCGATGTATTTTTTATACTTATGTTATAATATGTTGACTGTTTTAGTATATCTCTTGCCATAAGTTATTTAATAAAGGGATAATATGATATGAACAGTTACATTATTTAAATTTATGATATCACAGGATGAAATCATTTATTTTTATAAATGAGGTTTAGTGTACAATGTGGAGAAATTGGGTAATACCCTTCCTGTCCATACCACCATTAGATGAGTATTCTGGCAGAGTATGGTGGGTTGGAGTATTATATTTAATTGGTATCAGAGCTCCATATTATTAGGTTTTGTAGACACTAAGAAATACTGAACTTGGTGGATATTAGTAATGATATGAGTTTTTATGGCAAGAATTATTGAAGTATATTAATTTAAATTTCATAAAGATGGCAAGAACTAGAGGTGGTCGTATAGGAGGTCAAAGTCATGGTTGTGGTCGTGGTAGAGGTAGAGGTAGAGGTAGAGGTAGAGAACGTGGTGTTCAGAATGATAGAGCCGAGTTAGTTGAGTTAGATAATCTCTCAACTAGGAGTCGAGCATTTCTATGAAAATTATCTCCGTCATTGGCATTAGTTGGCAACGAGAGGAATGAAATGCATAATGCTCAAATAGGTAGTCAATAAGATAATTATATACCGGCTGCTTCTATCTTAATTTTTGAGAATGTACCGAGAAGAGCACAAAATAATTACCAACCGTCGCAATCGATAATGCCAATGAATGTGCCAAATCAGCTAGTAGCATCAGTGGTACATATTTAATGCTATAGATTTAGCATGTATGATGGCAATAGTAGTGTTAGAGAGGGAAAGTTATAAAAATCGGGGGACATTATAGAACATGATAAGAAGTTTGGGAGCATATGACTTTTATGGTACATTAGACCCTAGTCAAGCTGACAAATAAGTTAAGACTATGGTAAAGACCTTCACTATGTTACAGTGGAATGACGAAGAGAAGGTAAGTAACGTATATGGTCTTATGTTCGATAAAGTTGATGATTGGTTGACCCAGGTGAGGAATCTGTATGGAGAGGCTTTCACTTGGTAAGTGTTCAAGGAAGAGTTTAGTAGAAAGTATTTAACAGAGACATTTTAGAAGCAAAAGAGCGCATCTTTTGTAAACTTGGTATAAGGTTCGATGACTGTAAAGGAGTATATTGACAAGTTTGAATATTTGTACCAATATACAAAGGATATATGTCCCATGGAAGAGGTGAAGAGTGAGAAGTTTAGGGATAGATTGCATGTATCCCTATGAAGAAAGTTAAATTTATATACTGGTACAACCTTTAGAGGTTAGGTTAAGAAGGCAATGGAGCAAAAAATATTGGATAAAGTGCTAAAAACTGTAAATCGTGCAAAATCTTATTACCGTAAATGAACATCAAAGTAGTCTTGGAGGGTTGGTAGTGGCAAAAAGTTAAAGTTTTCTCCTTATTCTAAGAGTAATGTGAGAACTAGAGGTAATAATAGGCCACAGGGTAGACAAATATCTGTTAAATAACCCATGGTCTCACCTAGGCCTATTGATTTTAGAAATGTTCTAATAAGAGGAGCTACTATATTTTGGTGTAATATTTGTAGGAGAAATCATGTGGGTAGTTATGGAAGAAGTGGAGTTCATTGTACAAGGGATATGTTGGGGGAGCAATCTATATAAGAATTAAGTAATCCTAAAAATAGTAGAGCTAGTAGACCTCCCAATTGAGCAAGATCAACTATGGTGCATAGTGAAGTAAGTAGAGCTCCACAAGTTCAAAAGAGGTCTATTGGAAAGCAAATGTAGTAGAGAATGTACAGCAAGCAAGAATTTATACAGTGATAAAGCATGATGCTGAGAATGCACCAGATGTGATAAAGGGTTTGGCTTACATTTCTGATAAGTTAGCTTGTATAATGATTGATCCTGGTGCTACATTCTTATTTATATTATTTCATTTATCATGCATAATGAACTTAAGTCGTCTAGTAAGAATGAACCTATAGTTGTAAGTATGCCTATAGGGATGAGTGTGGTTTGTGAAAATATTGTTAAGGATGTTTTGGTAAGGATAGGAGAAGATGAAATGAAGTAGAATTTTATGCCCTTACCAATTAGTGAATTCGATGTTATACTATGTATGGATGGTTTAAGTCGATACCGAGCAAATATGAATTATTATGAAAAGCGAGTAGTGTTTGAGTAAGAATATGGTGGAAGAATTTATTTTCAGGGAGAGGGTAAAAAGGTGCCTACTAAGATTATTTTGGCTATGACAGTTATAAAATATCTTAGAAAAGGGTGTGAAGCTTATTTAGCTTTTGTGATTAATAAAAAGAAGAAAGAAGTATCTTTAGAGAGTGTGCCTGTGGTAAATGAATTTGAGAATGTATTTTTAGAAGATTTCCAGGTTGACCACTTGAGAGAGAAATTGAGTTTGAAATTGAACTTCTATCAAAACAGCACCTATATCACAAGCACAATATAGGATGGCTTTGGTTGAGCTAAAGGAGTTAAAGGTACAATTATAAGAGCTATTCGATAAAGGATTTATTTGACCTAGTTTCTCTCCATGGGTGCACCTGTGCTGTTTGTAAAGAAGAAGGATGGATCATTACGATTATGCATCGATTATAGACAACTGAATAAGTTTACTATTAGGAATAAATATCCTTTACCATGGATAAAAGATTTATTCGATCAGTTGTAAGGAGCAGCAGTGTTTTTGAAGATATATTTGAGGTCTGGTTATCACCAATTGAGAATTAAAGAGTTGAATGTTCCTAAAACTGCTTTTAAAATAAGATATGGAAATTATGAACTCCTGGTGATGCCATTTGAGTTAACGAATGTACCAGCAATATTTATGAATTTAATGAACCAGGTTTTTAAACCATATTTAGAAAAGTTAATAATTATATTTATTGATGATATTTTAGTGTAATCTAAGTCAAAGGAGGAATATGAGGATCATTTGAGAACAATGTTAGAACTTTTGAGGGATAAGTAGTTATATGCGAGGTTTAGCAAATGTGAATTTTAGTTGGATAAGGTTGTATTTTTAGGACATGTGATATTCACGGAAGGGGTATACATTGATCTTAATAAAGTTACTGCTATAGTAAATTGGGAACCACCTAAGAATGTGACTAAAGTTTGGAGTTTCTTAGGTTTGGCAGGTTATTACAGAAGATTTGTATAAGTTTTCTCAATTATTACGTCACCATTAACAAATTATTAAGAAAGAATATGAAGTTTATTTGGAATCCTGAGTGCCAACAAAGTTTTAAAATTTTGAAGGAAAGATTGATTATTGCACCTGTTTTAACATTACCTATTGGAGGAGGCAAATATGTTGTATATAGTGATGCTTCAAAACAAAAACTTGGTTGTGTATTGATGCAAGATGGTAAAGTAATTGCCTATGCATCACGACAATTAAGACCGCACGAGTAGAATTATCCCATACATGATTTAGAATTGGCAGTAGTAATTTCTGCATTAAAGATGTGGAGGCATTATCTCTATAGAAAAATATGCCAAACCTTCACGGACCATAAAAGTTTAAAGTACATTATAAGTTAGAAGGAATTGAATTTGAGATAAATGCGATGGGTAGAATTATTAAAAAATTATGATTGTACAATTGAGTATCACCCTAATAAGGCTAATATAGTAGCAGATGCACTTAGTCAGAAATCGACTAGAAATCTATACTACATTCATGTAGTAAGAATGCTATTGTTAGTAAAGTTAAGGAGATTAGATATTGAGTTTAGCCTAGATACTTCATGAGGTATATTGGCTACTTTGAAAGTAAGACCACTATTAATGAAAAGGATAGTTCAGGCATAAAAGGCTGACGATAAAGTAGGAAGGTTATGTGAGGACATTAAGAATGAAATAAATAAGGATATGAATTATAATAATGATGGAGTGTCAAAGTTGGGAAAAAGAACATATGTACTAAATGAGGGTGAATTAAGAAGAGAAATTTTAGAGGAAGTACATTATTCTATTTATCCAATGCATCCAGGTAGCACATAGATGTATAGAATTTTAAGAGAGCATTATTGGTGGAAGGAATAAAGAAAGACATAGCAGATTATATTTCCAAGTGTTTAATATGTTAATAAGTTAAGGCTGAGCATAAGCATCCAACTAGTTTGTTACAATCTTTTCCAATACTAGAATAGAAATGGGAACATATAACTATAGATTTTATAGTTAGGCTACCGAGAACTCAATAATGAAATGATGTAGTGTGAGTTATTGTAGATAGGTTAGCTGAATCAGTACATTTCTTTCCAATCAAGATTAGTTATAGGTTAAGCAAGTTAGCAGAGTTGTATATTATGGAAGTGATAAGATTGCATGGAACGCCAATGTCAATTGTATCAAATCATGATCCAAGGTTTACCTTGTGATTCTGGCCAAGTTTATAAGAAGCTTTAGGTACTAGATTAAGGTTTAGTACTGCTTTTCAGCCCCAAACTGATGGACAGTCTGAAAGAATAATACAAGTATTAGAGGATATGTTTAGAACTAGTGCTTTAAATTTTAGTGGAAATTAGGATAAACAAGTAACTTTAATGGAATTTGCCTATAATAATAGTTATCAATGTAGTTTGGATATGGCACCGTATGAGGCCTTATATGGTAGAAAGTGTAGAACTCTTATTTATTGGGAAGAAGTTAGAGAAAGCAAATTATTGGGACCTAAATTAGTTCAGTTAACTACAGACAATATCCGAACAGTTAAGGCAAATCTTAAAGCATCTTAGCATAGACATTAGAGTTATGCTAATCTTAAGTGAGCCAATATTGAGTTTAATATGGGTGATAAAGTATTTCTAAAGATATCTCTATGGAAAGGCGTAATAAGATTTGGTAAGCGAGGGAAATTAAGCCTAAGATACATCGGGCCATGTGAAGTAGTTGAGCGTATTGAACCTAAAGTGTATCGATTAGCTTTACCACCTAAATTAGTGGGAGTGCATAATTTATTTCATGTGTCAATATTGAGAAGATATCAAAGTGATCCCATACATGTTTTATAAGAACAGCTAGTGGAATTAAAAGAAAATTTAAGCTATGAAGAAATACCAATAGCTATTTTAGTTAGAGATCAGAAAGTGTTAAGAAATAAAATTATTCAATTAGTCAAGTGTTGTGGAAAAATTATTCCCAAGATGAATCTACTTGGGAGAGAGAAGAAGATATTAGACAGCAATATCTGAATCTGTTGTAGCAGGAATAAGGAGTTTGGTACGAATTTTGAGGATAAAATTTCTTCTTAGAAGGGAAGAATTGTAATATCTGTATCCTTAGAACTGGGTTAATGAAATTTAATAGAATTTAAGATTTAAATAAATATAACTAAGTACTATTTTTAGGTGAAATTGATTCGAAAGATTTAATGGGAATAAAATCAAGTTTAGAAATTTGGATGAAATTGAAAGTGATCAAGGACTAAATTAAAAAAAGAACATTGTATGAGGATTTATGAGGAATGTGTTAAAATTTAAAGGATGAAAAAAAAGATGAGTTGCTTTTTTTTTAACGCAGAAGAGAAAGAAGAAAAAAAGAAAAGGCTGCGGTTTTTTAAGAAGAGGAAGAAGAAGATTTCCAGTGTAGCTAGGGTTTTTTACCTTCAAAAATTTAGAGAGACAAGTGCTAAAATCTTATAAATGGACTTCCTTTTAGTTTGTTTTCTTGATTTTAATTCAATTTGTTGAAGATTTAAATGTTGTTATGTTGTATGAGTTTAAAGTTTGATGCATGTATTATCAAGTTATACATGAACTATAATGGTTGAAATATGTATTATGGGGTTTTATGAAACAATTGGTGGTAAAAACTTAGATTTTGGGTTGTAGTTCTGTCATTTTTTAATGCATTATGTGTCTGTAATGTGTTCTAGCAACGCTTGAATAATCTGGCGGTGCCTCAGTAGTACTGGGGCGACGCCTCAGCAAGTAGAGGAGGTGCCATAGTGTTAAGGCGACACCTCAGTACTAAGAAAGCGGCTCAGTACTGAGAAGGCAACTCTATGGCTAGATTGTACAAGTAAATGGAGTTAATTATAAACTTTGGAACTTAAACTTAACCCGAAACATATGTAAACACACATAAACACTAGAGTTACTATGATGTAATCAAAATGGGTTAAATAGAACTTATTTGTCAACATTATGTAGAGTAAAATTACAGATGTATAGAGTAATGTGGATAAATTCTTAAGTCTCAGATATATAGACTAAAATCATATTTAATATTACATCAAACTGAGTAAATATTGAATTTAAACATACGAAAATAAACCAAAGAAAATGACATAATCCAAATGATAATGGAATTGAGTTGTTGTAAATTGATAATGCAATATAAAAATAAAAACACATACATCTTATACATATATGTGTGTGTGTGTTTATATATATATATATATATACAGTTGAGAGTGAGTTGGCCAACCAAATGATAACTATCTTTGGGACAGCGCATGGATTCAGAAATGTCTTTAGGGGTGAATCTATGTAGTTGATAAGTATGCATATGAATTTATTGAGAAATGATGTTATGAGATACAGTCAGTGTGGACTGTATGAAAATCTTAAGTTATAATACTAAGAATAGTGATACATGGATCACAGTGGTGTATCAGAATGATACAATAATATGGTAAGATGGTATATATATATATATATAAGAACATGAAACGAGCTATTAAGCTCAGCAAAGTATAATATAAAAGTTTAGTTACCGAAAAAAAACCAATTAAAGTTTAGTACCTAAAATGTAATTAGTGTAAAGTTGAGTGATCACCAAAATATTCAAATTCTAAATTGCCATTAAGAAAGTCGTTTAGCATGATTTTTCTAAGAGCAGTTGATATGAAAGGTATAAATCTTTTGAAAATTAATTTTTATCTAATGTAAAAGAATGAACTGTATTTTTATTATGCAATCTGTTAATTGTTTAATCTTTCTATTGGCAGTTATAAAAGCAAGTTATAATATAACTAACTCTGGGTAAATTAATTGGCAGCTATAAAAGTAAGTTATAATATAACCAACTCTGGGTAAATCAATTGGCAGGTAGCTTAAATTTTTTTAAATAAAGTTTCGAGTTCAAATTTTGTGTATAGAAAAATAAATACCTGTAAAGTCTTGTCCTTTTTATATAAGATCTACTCAATTTTATCTAAATTAATTAGAACTTTTGCAATTATTGGATATTGAATGTATTAAAAAAAAAAAAAGCAAGTTACATTATATTCACATGCTCAATTTTACTTTTTTCTGGATGCATTTCACTTTTTTTTGGATGCATTTCACTTGATCCGAATTAGTTAAAACTCTTACGACGAGTAATTAAAAACTAAAAAAAAAAAAAGCAACTTATATTATATCCACATGCTAACATTTAGGCTATGTTTGGAATGGAGAGAAAGTAGGGAGGAAAGAAAATAAATGTAGAAAATTAGGAGAGAATGTCACTTTTTCATGTTTGGAAAGGGGTGGAAAATAAGGGAGAAAGGAAAATAATTGTTATTTTCCTTCAAAAATTTTCTCTCTAAAATGGAGAGAAAATAGAGAGAGAAAAAAATGAAAGTTAAATTTAAATATAATTTGAATTCAAATTTAAATTCTACAAACAAAGTTACTAAAATAATAATTTATTTATTACCTATTTTCTTTCCCTTTTATTTTTCATTTCCCCCAATCCAAACAATATGAAAGAAAATACAAGAGAGAAAATAAATTTATTTTCCTTCATATTTTTCACTCTATTTTCTTTCCTCCCATTCCAAACATAGCCTTAAAGCAGCAATATGGAAAGACAAAAGAGCAGTAACCATGTTTGTTGCAGGGCTATTTACCAAATTGTGATTCAAAATTTTCAAAATTCCCTTTTTATGGTTGATTGTAAAAAAATTTCATTTTTTGTGGTTTGGTTTAAAAAAATTTCCAATTTATGTTTCGGTTTGACTAGTCAGACTTTTTTTGAGGCCATTTCTCCTGTGGGAGTGGCGAAATGGCCCCTTGGAATATTTAAGGCTATTTCGCCAGTCCCACAGGCGAAATTATGATGTTTTATACAATCAAACAAATATAGAAACCAAACCAGTCGGTTATATATTTTTAAAATCCAAAATTAAACCGAACCGATCGGTTCGGTCGGTTATCGATTCGGTTCGGTTTAATTTTGGTTTTTAAAAATATATAACCATCTGGTTTGGTTCGATATTTGTTTGATTGTATAAAATATCATAACTTTTTTGCAATACATGAATAATAATATACAAAATTGTACAAAAAGTTACTATTTTACTATTCATCAAATTACT
>CATIWO010662871.1:0-18528 GCA_949673435.1 Macaranga tanarius
AGTTAAAAGTAGAAGTAAAAGACAAACCTCATCAACCAATATATGAGCAGGGTCTATATTGCGAATCAGAAATGGCAAATATTTTGGACGCTTAACATGCATAAATTCAAGTGCAGAAGCAAATCCAAGTGCAACCTTGATCCTTTGTGACCAGGTAAAACTATCTGAAAATGCAAATAAAAACCAGTTTATTATTAAAAGGAAATTATAACTTTAAAAAAAAAAAAAATCAAACTTACAAATAATTGATACTAGAAAGACTACTATTATTGGCCTAGCCTGTTCCAAGAAACATAGCAATGCTACGAAAAAGCCAATGATATTTTCTAGAACAATTATTGTGATTGTTGCATATTATTATTACCTTGTTGAATGAGATT
This sequence comes from Macaranga tanarius, assembly GCA_949673435.1. NCBI lineage: Eukaryota > Viridiplantae > Streptophyta > Magnoliopsida > Malpighiales > Euphorbiaceae > Macaranga > Macaranga tanarius. The sequence continues at coordinate 381 of CATIWO010662871.1, forward strand.
ATGAAGTGTATCAATTGCCTTTGGGTTGAGAAGATAAACAGTAGCCACACATTCACCATCCCAACATTCCCCGTACAACTTGGCAATGTTTGGATGGAAATCTTCCAGTGGAAAATAGTTCAGCAAACGGACTTCATCCTACAAAAATTTAAATTTTAGATAAAAAATCACTGGTAGCCATCATCATCATCATCATCATCAGGAATAGGAATAGAATAATAACCACCAATATATATATAACATATATTTACTTGAAATCTTTCCAGATTGTCCCCTGGTTTCACTTTATATAATGAGTTATCATCCTTCCATAACTTCACTATCACATCTTTTTCATGATAAGTTCCCCTGTAAACGTCGCCGAATTGAAACTTTCCGATAAAATTTTCTTCGCTGAATCCTTTTGTACATTCAGCGATTAATTCCGCGTTTAAATTGAATGTCTCCAATATGCGCCTATGTCGATCTGTATCACCAAAATAAATACAATAACAATTAAAAAAAAACTCAATCAGAATCTATTACTATTATATGAATAATATTTCAGAAGTCATTAGGTACCTGATGTAAAATTTGGATCTCTCTTCATCTTTTTTTGGAATGGAGTTTCACTCATCTTGATTTGTGGCCAGAGACGCAGAGCTTTTCAATTGCAACGCAGGAACCGTACTGATACAGAAGCGCAACCGTATGTTTCACTTTGCTCCCCGGAAAGCGGAATATGAAATTATCAAAACCTTCGCTTGCTCGCTCTAGGCCTATTCACCCAATGGGATTTCCTTGTAATGGCCTGAATCACAGACAAACTGAAAAAAGTATTTTTATAAACGGATATTGTGAACGCATAATCCACAACCCTCCATACAGCATACATGTGGCAACTACAACCAACAAACTTTGCATATGTAACTAGTTTTCACACCAGCACGCGAATACTAACAGCAGCTCATATAATGAACACAGAAGCTGGTAATATTTCACAGCATTTATTGGCACTACTATATAAGCCACGGCACACTTGATGTAATATATATATATATGTTAGATAATAATAAAGAATACATGAGCGTAGTGTCAGAATTATAAATTATATGGACATCATTAATAACTATGTAAAAAGACTGTATACGGAATTAAGGATTAATATAAATACCTCCCGCCATTACTATGTGATGTCCCGGAATGTTGAACAAATTATTGAGCCGTGGTTTTTCTCTATCTGGAACAAAGCTCTGTGTTTTCTTAGTTTAGTCACACACCCTATGATGGTGCAGAGAATTAAAAGTATGAAGAGACCATATGCCCTATTTAATTAAATTAATGTGGCCAACAGTTATGTTTCCATCAAACGCAGTTACCACTAATAATAAAACTCTAATTATTTGGGATTATTTAATATTTGAATGTTGGACCACATCTAGATAATAGGGATAATTTCTTAAATAAATATTTATTAATAATAAATATTTACATATTATTCTTCAAATTTAAAAATAAAAATAAATAATTGAAATACTAAATTTAATTTTTATTCTCAAATAAAAACATAAATTCTAAAAATGAGACATGGGGTAAATATAAAGATCATTTTTGGACATTATCTTTTGTTTTAACGGAAAAGTTTAACACTGTTAAAAATTGCGTTTAAATATACCAAATTTAAAATTTTAGGGTCATAATTGAACTTTAAAAAATATAAAGTGCCAAAGTGAAAATTGAGGTAAACATTAGGGTCATTTTTGGACCTTATCCTTGATAATTTAGTTACCTCATATAAACGTCTGTCGTTTAGGCGAGCATTAATTGGTGGAGGGGGCAATTTGAGGGCCTTGCTTATTATATCAGCGCGGAGACACTCTCATGGACTAGGCATGCATGGGCGGCATATCCTGTCTTGGTCATCATCTGCTCATCTCTATCCGGCACCGTTTTATCTCTACAAACACGGTGCAATCTACCTATTCTCAGTCTCTACAGGAATTCACAAGCCGCTGCTCTAAAGGACTCGTAAAAGAAGCATTTGAGAGCTACAAATCCTTAATATGGACAGACCCCTCTCTCTTTTCTCACCTTATTCAATCATGCATACCCAAAAGATCACTTCTTATAGCCAGACAGCTACACTCTTTGGCGATAACATCTGGGAGTTACTACAAGGAGAAATTTATAAGAAATCACCTTCTAAACATGTACTCAAAGATTGGAGAATTGCAGACAGCTCTATCGTTGTTCCACTCTATGCCAATGAGAAATATCATGTCTTGCAACATTTTGATTAATGCCTATCTGCAGAGTGGGGATTTGGATAGTGCACGTAAAGTGTTTGATGAAATGCCTGAGAGAAATGTTGCTACTTGGAATGCTGTTGTTGCTGGGATGATACAGTTTGAGGTTAATGAAGAGGGTATGGGTTTGTTTAAGGAAATGTATGAGTTGGGTTTTTTCCCTGATGAATATACTCTTGGTAGTGTTCTTCGCGGTTGTGCTGGTTTAAAAGCTCTTCATGGGGGAAAGCAAGTTCATGGATATGCTGTGAAATGTGGGTTTGAATTTAATTTGGTTGTTGGTAGTTCATTGGCTCATATGTATATGAAAAATGGAAGCTTGGTTGAAGGAGAGAAAGTTATTAAATCTATGCCAAGTAGGAATATTGTGGCTTGGAATACACTCATTGCTGGCAAAGCTCAAAATGGCTATTTTGAGGAGGTTCTTGGTCAGTATAATATGATGAGAGTGATGGGCTTTAGGCCTGACAAAATTACTTTTGCGAGTGTAATTAGTTCTTGTTCAGAATTGACAACTCTTGGTCAAGGTCAGCAGGTTCATGCTGAAGTTATCAAAGCTGGTGCTGATTCTGTTGGTGCCGTGATTAGTTCGTTGATTAGCATGTATTCAAGATGTGGTTGTTTGGAAGATTCTGTAGAAGTTTTCTTGGAATGCAAAGATGCTGATGTTATAGTGTGGAGCTCTATGATTGCTGCGTATGGGTTCCATGGACAAGGAGAAGAAGCCATTAAATTGTTTCACCAGATGGAACGGGAGAATTTGGAGGCAAATGATGTTACTTTCTTGAGCTTGCTTTATGCTTGTAGTCATTGTGGATTGAAAGATAAAGGGATGGAATTTTTTGAGTCAATGGTGGAAAAATATGGAGTGAAGCCTAGACTAGAACATTATACATGTTTGGTTGACCTACTTGGTAGGTCAGGCTGTTTGGATGAAGCAGAGGCCAGAATCAGATCAATGCCTGTAAAAGCAGATGCTGTCATTTGGAAAACTTTGTTATCGGCATGCAAAGTTCACAAGAACACAGACATGGCAAGAAGGGTTGCTGAAGAGGTTCTTAAGCTTGATCCTCAGGATTCAGCTTCATATGTGCTTCTTGCTAATATCCATGCTTCTGCAAAGAGTTGGCAGGTTGTGTCAGACGTAAGAAAAGCCATGAGAGATAGGAATGTGAAGAAGGAACCAGGTATAAGTTGGTTGGAAGTGAAGAATCAGGTTCATCAATTTTGCATGGCTGATAAATCACATCCATGTTTAGTGGCAATTGATTTGTATTTGAAAGAGTTGATGGAAGACATGAAAGCACGAGGTTATGTGCCTGATACTGGCTCTGTTTTGCATGACATGGACAATGAGGAGAAAGAATACAATTTGGTTCATCACAGTGAAAAATTGGCTATTGCATTTGCCCTGATGAACACTTCACCGGGTGTGCCAATAAGAATAATGAAGAATTTGCGGGTCTGCAGCGACTGTCATATAGCCATTAAATACATATCTGAGATTAAAAATCGAGAAATTATTGTTAGAGATACGAGTAGATTTCACCATTTCAAAAATGGGAAATGTTCTTGTGGGGATTACTGGTAAGACGGGTCTACTGAACTCTTTCCATTCATTGAAATGCTATTTGATTTTGTTCATCATTTTTTATTATCGTAACCACCTCATACAAACATTGAAGAGATACTAAAATGGAAAAGATAGAGCCGATTTATTCGTCAAATTAATTTTTTTTATTGTAACTACTAATATCAAAGAGATACTCAAATGGAAATGATAAAACTGAGGTGTGTCAATGGAAAATATGTTTGGCATCAAATTTAGAACTTAACAAAGAATGAAGTTATATGGAGTACGTATATGCCATTTTCTATGGAAAAAACCAAAATCAACAAGTAGTAGATCTACCCATTGTTTTTCAATAACAAGAAAGGCGTCACTGAAAAACAAGCTTCATGCGCCAGTCACTCTTAGAATGACTGTCTTCATCTATCCAATAAACAACCGAACTATCTCAAATTAATTAATTTCATCTGTCAAAGAAATACCGTTAAGGCATTGGGTAACGTTCACAAACCCTCTCGTGCCTTTTATCACTGGCAATGGAAATGCATTACTTGCTCCCTTGCATCTTTGCCAAGATCAATAGAATAGGTCATGCTTTCAACCATGATCTCCTTGAGAATAGATGAATTGGCTACTACAAATTGAATAAACCTCATTTCAGAATTATTATGCCCAAGACAAGCTCTTATTCTCATCTTTCGCAGTTGGCTCATCAAGGAGCAGCCTGAATTTTCTTGTTCTTCCCAAAATTTTATAACAGGTCGAGGAGTAGGAGCATTTCTACATGAACAAGCCTGCACAAGAAGGTAAGATAAATCATCAATCCTCCATTTTATAGACAATACAAAGAAATTGTACAAACCAAGTCAGAAGTTACATTTACGGAGAGTGTATGTAGGTTAGGGGAGCTCAAAATCAAGGACAGAAGAGATGAGATCTCCTTCACTTGTCTAAAATGTAAATCACCCAGTTCAAGGATCTTTAAATGACTACAACAAGATGCTAGAATTCGCATTAATGCATCCATTAATCCACTCCTTGAAGTCAAGGACTAGAGGTAAAAAGAACACAGAAAACAATTTTTTTTTAGACATTGCGCCAACACTAAAATCAAGAGCAAGAAAAGGGTATGTGCATTTTACCTCATTAGCTTGAAAGTCAAGCTCTTCAAGGGCAGGTGGTGGATTAGAAATTGAGAAATGTTTCTTCTTAATAGCATGTAAAGCATTTAATTAAATTGATGGACAGTGCCTGCAAGACTAGGCGTATTGAAACGAATAGAATCAAATTCACCAAGAAAGCTGAAGTACTTGAGGTTAGGGACATTGATTTGCAGATCATCAATAGAAACCGAGCCCTCTGCAGTTATTTTTTCAAGCTATGGGCTACTAGATATAATCCCCTCAAATACAAGCCTTTCCATATGAATTCTTCTGAGCACAAGTGTAGTAAGATTGTGAAATCCCTTAAAGGAGCATGGTGGCTTCACTAGCACAAAATTACAAAGCTTCAAATGCCTCAGCTGTTGACAAGAATACAAGTTATGAGGGATCCACACAAAAATATTCATCTCATCAGAATAGAGCTTTTTATCAGTCTGCAAATCCATCCCTGTAGAGTAAGAGTCTGGCAAACACTAGCTATAGAAGCAGAGAATTTTTGAATTGTCCCTTCATGCGGATGGAGAACATAATCAACGATGGTTGAGTGTGATGCAAGGAATCGTATGCCATTTTTCCTTCCAATTCTTTGATAAGATGCTTGTTTTTACAGCAGCCTTTATTGACAAGTTCAAAGTGATATCACATTCTGCGGTAGCTTACTTATTCTATCTGATTCTGAACTTGAATTTGAACTTGAACTTGTTGCACCAACATTCCTAGTTCTCTTTGCCATGATTTGCAAATTCTTGTGACAAATTTTACATTTATATTATTATTTTTTATTTTAACTAATGAAATCGTCTTTCTCATGACATAAAAATTGTACCACTAAATGATTAAAGTTAATATTACACTTCCGCTTTGAATTAATAATATGCATATACACATGCTGTCAAACAATTAAAGTGAACTGAAAGGTGATATAGTAGACTAATTAATGGCTACTTTTCTCCAGGATTCCAATCATACTTCTGTCCATTTTTATAATTATTTCCTAAAAACTTTTGGCCAAAGAGAGTATTTGCCTTCCACAAAAAAACTATTAGCTAAGACCAACAATTAATATTGTAAGAACAAATTTAGTATTCCTTGAGCAAATAACTATGTACTATATGACAACTATACTTCAATATCGGTCTATGAGTGGCGTGATAGCAATAGTAGTCTGTTACAGCCCACGTCAAATCTCCATTATACCTCTTTTTTTTTTTTTTTTTTTTTTTTTTTCTGCTCTTATAAACACTCTGGTAAAATAGACAATTCAATTTTTTTTCTTTTTATCATTTTGTGGTTTGTATTGTAATACCTATAATTGGATATAGTCAAGCTGAATTTATTCTTTGATCCAAGAAATTTTTTAAATAGTGTTAAATGTCATGTCTTGTAATGTCACAGCATCTATCAAGATAAATTTTTTTTTTAAATTATTACCTTTCTCCCCATGATATAGGAAATATGTGAATAAAGTAGGGACATTTTTGAAAATTTAACAACCCGTGATTTGACTGTTCACATCACGGGTTACGATACAATTAATTCTTTTTCTTTTTTTATACTTTTCTTTTATCACCATAAAGATTCAAATCAAACACCAACCTAGAATATTTTTTTTTTTTAAAGTGCAAAATCAAAATAATACAAATTAATTGGAAAAGATAATGACTTTCAGTCATAGCATATGAAAATTCACTACAATATTTTGCTGTTCTAAATAAATTAAAAATCTTAATTTGTTTTAAAAATTAAAATATTTATCTTATATAAATACTAACTTAAACTATTTTATTTTACATTTTTATTAAAAAAAATTCAGAACAAATTGGGATATTTTCTTTCTGTTTTTCTGTTTGTGGTTTTGCTAATCATTTTTCAAATTAATGGGTAAATATTATATTCATAATATTTAGAGCTCAGCTCAATTAGATATGATTGAAAAACTTAAATTTAAAGTATTTTATAAATAAATTAGCATTAATATCATTTTTATGTATATGTATAATGCATATAATGTTAATTTTTTTCTACCATGGTGAAGTTTTTTCCAATATATAAAATGTATATAATAATTATAAATTTTTACCAAAAAATTAACCCACAATGTGCAAAAATGCAATTAGCAACTCATTATAGTGAATAATTTACACTACTTTTAAAAGCTAACAAATGTCACTAACAATAGCCTTTCATAGCCTTTTTCTCTCAACTTTTTTTACTTTCTTCATTGTCGTCCTCCTTGGTTTCCTGGACCAAAAACCACCCATATCTTTTCCTCTTCCTTGTGCTTAGTGTCTTTTTTATTTTCTGTTGTTCTTTGTAGGTTTGTTTGCTGGTTTAGAGCTCCGTTCTGTTTTTTGGTACTGCACTTCCTCTGCTCATGTGAAAACAAGATCAACAACAGGATGTAGCAGATGGCTCCGATCTTCAAGCTCGAGGTCCAGATCAATCCATCGGCAGCAGTTTTCTTTTCTTCTTTTTGGTTGTTTTTTGTTTGTTTTGTGGTTGTTGTTATTTGTTTTGTTGTAGTTGTTTTTGTTTTCTTGTATTGTTGTTGTTGTTTTTTGTTTTCTTGTTTTTTCTTGATAGTCATGAATATCTTGACTAAATGTGATCTCATTCTGAGATCCCTACGGTAATTGGGATTTGGGTGTAAGGTTTCTTTTATGAATGATATTTTGTTCATGATAAAAAAAAAAAAAATTACACTACATTAATCATAATAACTTGTTACAATAATTATTTTTGTTCATGTACATTCCTAAATTCTGAAAATAATCAATAATGTATAAAAACGAAATTAACAAAATCCGATTTTCGGGTAATTTTTCTGGCAACATCAACAATGTTAAGGATAATATGAACAAGATCTTAGCAACAGCTTGTCCTAACATTGATTTCTAGCTGACATAAGTGAATATCAAACCCCTGCAACAAGACTTGCTAGCTAACAAAAACAACCACTTCTTTGAAGAGACATCTGATGGCGGATCGAAGCAGTTTTGTTAGATGATCATTGGCAATAACCTTAAAATTCTCACATCACTTAAAAGTCTTTCATGTTATATGCAATTTTTATCTGGATAGACAAATGCTCAAAGTGCAAGAGCATGAATAATTAAAAAAAAAAAAAAAAACAAAACAAAACAATAGAAACCAGCAAAAGAAGAAACAAAAAAACAGAAAAGGACACTTATGAGTTGGAATGTAACTGTGTTTATGTATAAAACTATGAAGACTGTAATGCTAAAAACAAAATTTTGCCCCTGCATTACAGAAAATGCAGAAACTTTGAGGGCTTGTTGCCCCAACACTTCTCCAAACAAAATTTAATGAATGAAGAATGCGAAGAATTTCTCAAGGTGAAGAAAGAAGAATATGAATCTATTGAAACCCCTATAATAGGCTAGAAAATCCGCCGAAACATACTAAATCCTATGACTCCAATTGACAAAATAAGTGCCACTTTCGTAATTTCAAAATCAGCAATCTTGACTTTCCTGTTTGTTTGCACTTGCCTAGACCTCTCTCCTGCATTCTCACGAAGGAGATTACTTAAAGTATCTAACTGATGCATTACTTGACGCTGTCCCCGCATAATGCCAGATATCTGCCTCACACAGAATGATACATAAAAAGAAAGTCAGTACACCAGCCAAGAAAATGAATAAAGCAATGATGTCAAATCACTAAGAATAGCGTTCATGATTGACTTGGCTGGTGATGGAGATTGAAATATTTGTTTGCCTCAACATTTCTCTTTGGTTTATTTAATGACAATTAACCACCCCCCTCTCCTCTCTCTCCTCCTCTTCACTCTGTGTGTGTGTGTGTGTGAGAGAGAGAGATTCAAACTGTAACTTGCATAAAACAAATGTCAAGGCCAAAATACTAGGTGCCCTCTGAACTAAATAAGGAAACTACAGCTTCTAAGCCAACTACCATCTCAGTCTCTTATAGCATATAATATAAAGCATAACGGATCTGAATAAAATAAGGTTTGAAGTTAAATAAGAAAGGACAGTTGACAGGGACCAGTTTTAGTACCTCCTCCATTAAAGGTAATTCCTTGGCCAACTGGGAAGACGATGAAGAATTAGGTAATTTGGTTCCAGTCAAGGAGCCATTGCTCAAATTAGAGAGGAAGTAAGAAGTGGGAGCAGTGCCATTACAGGCTTCAGCTTGGAAAGCCAAGTTTTGTTGGCTGGTAGAGTTTTTGTTGTTCAATTTTGAATTTAGCTCTTCCATACGGGTCGTGAACTCATCCATTCTTTCATTTAGTGATGAAATCTGTTCTGATAATTGAGTAAGAATTCCCTGTAGACAAAAAGGCAAAAACAAGAAAGGATAACAGTTAGAAGGAGAATGACAGAAGATGACACGTATTCCTACAGCTTCATTCCAGAAAAATACAATCAGGACAGTTGATCATGAAAAGGGTCCTGGGATACCTGGTTTGCTTGCACTGCAAGTGAATCCGAATTTCTTTCATCATACCTTCTGTCACTTCCAGCAAGTCCAGCTAGCCTGGACAAGTTTTTGTCCCTTTGACTTGAATATGAATGTGACATACCACTGCTTGAAGTAAATTATGCCAATCATATTAATCAAAGAAAAGACAGCACGACAAAATGGTTTTTAATGTACACCACATAAAATAAAATTTCATTGGTAAATTGTACCTTTTGAGGTTCTTATTTCTCGTGGCGACCCTATCAGCAGAAGCTCGCAAAAGTGCTTCTTTGGGGCTTGAAACCAATTCTTCATCTAGGCTGAGTTTCATCTTCAAATCATCTGGTAAAGCCTGCAGAATGATCAGATCAGGACTATCTAAGCAGGAGAAGCCATCATAAGAATCAAATGTTTTCATACCATAACTTCATCTACAAGCTTTTCTAGTTGAATCTGTTCTATATAAGTACGCGGAATATATGAGCCTTCCAAACCTAGCTGCTCCGCTATACATCTCACAACCAACCGATCCCTTCCTTGCACCTTTTTGGGGAAAAAAAAATTGCCAAATTTGAAAAGGTTACATGACAAATAAGGACGAATCTAAAACAACTAACAGTAGTCAATTTTAATAAGCGACATAATGAAAAATCATAAATCTACATCCCTATTAGAAAACTTTTAGGCACATGCTTGATAAACTATTAACTCAATTCAATTTTCAGCTTACTGCATTTGATTATGATCCATTAGTTAACCAAAAATGCTCTAAATAGGTATCCAGACTATGAAACTCATCCAATGGTGCATCTTTGGTATCAAAAGAAACAACTTTCTATAGAACACCACCAAAAAGGCAAAAAGTGATTTGGACAATTGTTGCCTTATGCAAATGTGATCGACCAACTACTAATGCCATTAGAAATGCAGAACAAACCAGACTTTACTTCACTCGGATAAGAAACAGATTTGTGAATGATAAGTAATTTTCAACATATTTCTGATAACAAGAACTAACAATAAAATGCATGTGGGCTATAAAAATATATGTTAAAAAATGCGAGAACATTTTTACCTGTTTCTTAATTTCAAAGAGTGAAAAAATGCAAGAAAACTCGGCAAGATTACATTTTGATAAAAGATGAGAAATATGAAAAGCTGTTTCATATATTCACATTTTCTAACCTGAAAGATTTCCAATCTGTGTAAAAAATCCATGTAATTCCCACTCCTAAGTAGATGAATGCACAGAAATATTTACTCATACCTGAATATATTGACGATTTAGTTGTTCTAACCAATCGATTTTCACACACACTCTATCATTAAAGAAAACATGGCTACTTCTTTTAAGGATGGTTGCTATTGTGTATCCCAGGGCCATTAACCCTCCAAGAAGCCGCACGCTTACTTCAAAACTGATCCTTGGCGAAATTACAAATGGAGCATCAGTGACCCATTCCTGAAATTAAGAATTATAATTAATGGTTTCATATAAAGACCGAACGATGCATTTTATATGGAAATAAATGGCTTGAATCTTTGACCACCATAGAAAACATACAAATGTCATCTAAAACTTATTGATGTTACTTTTTAGTACTAGTAAAAGACACCTGGGCCCTCTAGGACATATCCCACATTTACTTCATACACAATTCTAACAGTACTAATTCAAAGCAATAACTTTGTTTCAACTTGTCATACAAACACCACTCAACTCTGCTTTGTGCCTCAGAAATATGCTTTTCCACAGTTTCAACAGAATTCAGCCAAAATTTTGTTATATTGCCCATATCCGATTTTATTAATTCAAGTGTGCAAATAAAATTGGGACCTAAGACTTTCACTGTTAGCTGACCATTAAAAAATTGGCCACTCCATTAGGATTTGGAAATAGTAATCGCATAGAAATACGAAGGTAGATTGTAGATAATGGATCTACGTTAAGTGACTGTGTTGAAATATTCCCACCATAAAGGGGCTAAGGCCGGATATGTCCTGTTTGCCACAGTTCAGCAACATGTAAATGCATTTCTTTCCCAAAGCTTATGGCAATTACGTCTCTTGAACATATTTCTTCCATTTATCAAAGTATAAAAATTAATCAGGCATGCCAAATAAGTAATTGAAATGACAAGGGAAAAAATTCTAATGGACAAACCTCAAACATAAGATTATATTTTCCATCTTTATTCCTCATTCTCAAGTATGACTGGCAAGATTCTGGATCTTCACCAGGTGGTAAAAGATATATATCATAAGTCTGCTCTGTTGCCTCTGTATGTCCTTCAGAAAGGACAGCCTTGATCTGATCTTCCTTCACCTTCCTTGCTGACTACAATAGCCATGAGCACTCAGAAATCAGTGCAGGCAAAGATATTGTAACCAGATAGCTACAGTTAGGCAATATGGATTGATTCTAAAGATCCTCCTCTAAAAGGATAATCTAGGAAGGAGGACATTAACTTGAATCAACATAAATATGAGAATCAAAAACAAAACAAAATGATTCAAACAGGAGAAAATCAAAGTGGAAAACAACCTTTAGTATGTAAGTAGGATTCTGGAATCCAGAGAAAGGGTTGAATTTGTTTATGATTTTTATGTGTGCTGTTTGGAGATCCGGTTCAATAAAAGCTTTGTACATTGGATAAACCTGAAATATACGAGTTAAGAGGTGTGCTTAGAAAGCAGTATTATAACCTGAACAGATTCAAAGAAAGTTTAAGGCCTAAAATATATGAAAAAGGCAAACCGTTTCAGATATCTGCTGGATAATTTCCTCTGGTGCTTGGCCAGCACGTTGGATGTCGCGTAAAACTCGTTTTACAAGGTCAAAATGAACTCCCCCTCTAACTGATACTCGCAGGTCTAGCATAGGTCGCAGCTTTTCACTTAAAGCATAGATGCCTTCAATAATCACTATGCGAGAAGTTGGAACTTCAAGTGTCCTATCACAATTAGGAGATTACATAAGGTTTGAGTTTGACACAAAAGCCAGAATCGGAGAAGTCCATATAATCAAAAGTTGGTCGCTTTTAACTGAACAATAATATGACTAATGTATGACACAACAATATATATTAATCAAGGATGCACCAACTAACCTATATCCAATGCGCGAGCTAGACTTAAAATCATAGATTGGAATCTCAACTGATTTTCCTGCCTTCAAATCTTGGACATTCCTCAGCAATGTGTCATAGTCAGTCAAGCGTGGATCTGTTTCAGAACAGTAAAACTATGAAACTTGAAATGACATATAAGAACAATAATCATGATTACACCAAATATATCTCCTGAAATGGACTGAAAACTACTATAGACTACAAACTTAAGTAGAAGATTCATTTAGCTCTAAACCAAAAGATGAATAGGCAGCAGCAACTCTTCTGGTCCATGAGATGAAATTTAAATGGACAGAACAAGGGACAAGCATCCTTTCTTTCTCATGGTTAGGCACAGGATATATATCATATGTCTAAATGCAAATAATATTTCTTTAAGACAATAAATCAAGAAAAGAAGTTTCCCAGAGTCAAAGCAACAAATATGTCTATACGTCAAGCCTCCCTAATTCCATCTCAAATCCTTGTGCTCCAAGGACCTCAATGACCAGCAAACAACCTGCAACTTGGTCTCTCCTCACTCCCAAAATGAAGAGGAGAGAACAGCTCTATAACAGTTCACCCTCAACCCTACTCAAGGAATGCTTTCTCCTACCCAGCCATTTTCTCAATGCTCAAAGCCCATGCAACAACCTCAACTTAGGATGCATATCAGCAAAGCTATCAAACAGATTAAATAAATTGCAAATCCTGTCTGAAAATTTTGTGAAGACACATCTTTTATATATTTTATATAAACAGAACTCTTCAAAGAATACAATTTTCATAAGCAAAGCCTAAAAAAAGTTCAAAGATAAATCACCATCAAAATTGCCGTCTACAATTCTGCTGGAATCATTGTAGTTGTCCATTGATATAACAGCAACACTGGGCATGAAATTTAGTACCTTCTCTGTAAAAACAGTCTTCCCAGCCCCTGAAGGACCCGCTAAACCTACCAGTATAATCCCAACATTTTTTTGGGCTAACAATTGGCATGCACGGATAAATAAAAAGAATCCTTTTTCAAATGTATAAGTCTGTTGAATTGGAACAATCTCATAGCGATCACAGTCCTTTTTCTTGGTCAGCATGACTTGATCTTTCAAGAGGCCCTGCCTTTTCTGGTGCAATTCAGTGCCAGACATACCTTGGGCCATCAAAAGAGTATGCTGGTTTCCTCTGATAAAAAAAAATCAGCAAAATATATAGTGTCAAAAATGAGATAAAGGGAGAGGCAAATGATAACAGCAGAAGGAAAACAGAGAAAAATTTATCAATAACATTAAGACAATCAGCACACTTAAAACAGTGAAAAAAAAAAAAAAAGACTTGAAGTATATATACAATACAATTGCAACATCATAACTAAAAGGATGTATAATCTTACATAAATAGTAAAAATGCAAATAAAAGGATTTTCTTTATCAACATCAGTGTAATTAACCCTTAACAGCAGAAAAAGTTCCTGATAAAATAGCAAGCACTCATCAAAAGAATACTGAAACAATTAGGTTCTTTATGCACAGCATCTCCAATCAAAGCTGGTTATTCAAATGAATACCATAGTAATCATGATTCAGGATAGATACACTCAATTGCTCACACTCTATTATAATACATGCATAATGCAACAAAATAATTCAATATATGAAAGAAATCAAAAGACCTCTAAGTAGTCAATATTGTGCATCATTTACAATAATACTCTTAAAACTATACTTCAGAGCAAACTCTTGTCGGTTATTCATCTTCTGTACGAATAAACTAGGTCCCGTACATGTAAGGGCCTTACAAGGCCTAGCTTTGGTAATGCAGCTAGCTCAATTCTAAACTTCTAAAAATTTTCAATTCCAGCCACAATATTGGACTATCTTCCTTGATATATGGATATCATAGTAGCAATTGCATATAATAATAGTAGAAATAAAAGAAAGAATTGGTAAAGTGCCAGATCATTGGAAATAAAATTAAGTGATGAATCTATGAACAGAACACTGACATAGACTCGCAAAATCACACAAGTAAAACCGAAAGCATGGCAAACCCTGATTAGACCATCAAAATAAATCATACTGGGTCCTCTACAGCAAAAACAAGGAGCACCGGAATGGATTCTCATTGGATTACTAAGTTAAGTAGCTACAAAACCTTGTCATCATACTATAATTCTAAATTATGGTACCAAATCAGGTGACCGCCACATTTAGCATTAAAATTGAGAATCCATTAGGTGCTTAAAAAAAGTGCCAAAAGGTGCAAAAAGGAATGCCACTTAAACTTAAGGAAGACAATGCAAATTAATTAACTAAATTGTGATTACAAAACTCTGAATCAGTTCTTAACCAACTTGTTTATGAATTATGACAAAAAAAAAACAAAGAAAATTCTGATCCAAAACACACGCACGCACCATTAAAGGAGCCAAAAACAAAAAGAACAAACATTAAATTACAAAACACAAACACCCCCAAAACAACCCTGCTTTCTAATCATTGCACAATCCAAACCACACAAAACAATGCTAAAATCTCAGTGCCATCAAACTGTACGGAAACCGCCAAAAAAAAAACATCATGCCAAAGCAACCGCCTTTATCAAAACCCACAAATCAAATGATCAAAGCAAATAATACCCAGATAACAGAATGACAAAACAAGCAATACCCAGAAGACCAAACATGTATTCATCAAAATCAGCAAAAAAAGCTTAAACGGTGAGAGCACTAACCGAATCAGAAAAACAAAACTTGTTCAGTATTTTATATTAAAAATGTAATGAGTCAGTGAATCAGTCCTCGTCGCAGAGGGGAAGATTTCAAGCAAAAAGGAGCTATAAATAACAACAAGGATGCTGCTGTTACAAGCTCGGTTTCTCAATAAAATAATGAAGATATATATATATATATATATTTTTTTTTTTTTTTTTTTCTTTACCGGTACTAAAAGGCTTGATCTTTTGCAAGATTTATACTTTCTTTTTTTCTTTTTTCCTCAATGGAGCTGTTGTGTTCTAGAGAATCTGTGATTACACGCAATGAGTGGTGAAAGACCCAGATGATGAGAAGATATAAAGAAGAAGAAGAGAGGTGCATAGCACGAGAGGAAGTGGCAGAGAAGTGTTATTTATATAGGGTTCTTTAATTTTCTTTTTTAATTATTATATTTAATTTTTAGAATTTTATTGCATTTTTTTAAAAGCTCTAAAAATCACCAATCAATATGTGATAAGTGTTTTCTGTTTTCGTTGAAATTGTTACAGCAAAGATTGCCGTGTGCGATCATGAGATATATATATATATATATATATATATATATATATATATATATATATATATATATATTTTTTGCTAAGGTTCATTTACCAAAAAATAATTTTTTTTATTTTTTTAGTACAAATTTAAAGATTTTATAATGTTGAAATTCACTGGTTTTGTTATTTTTTAATCAGATTAATTATGAAATAAAATGTAGAATAATTAATGTTCATTGTCTTGATGACATTATTAATTAATTAATTACATATGTGTAAAATAAATAATCCTTCTTATTTATTTAATTTTCTCATAAATTAATATATGCATATTTAGTATAGTTAAAATATATTTTTTAAATTAATAAAAAAAGTGACTTATAATTTGAAACTAATAAAAAAATAAATTTATAATTTTTGGAGGAGAAGAGTAATTATTAGCAAACAATGACTAAATTATTTTCATTTTAGTTTATATATGTTTGATGGCTATTAAATTGTGGCATAAGAGTATCAATTTATTTTTCAAGTTTAGCATTTTTTAAAAATGTAAAATAAAAATTTTCTTCTACAAATGTTTTCCTTAACGTCCATAGATATTGCATTCATCAATTCAATTTAATTCAAAATTGAATGAAAATTCATAAAATTAAATAAATTGAATTTCATAAAAATAGAGAGAGAACCAAACTAAAATGTAACTCTAATTGAAGCGAATTGAATCCACTATATATGATCTTAAAATTTTAAGTTAATTAATTATTATTTATATATTATTAGAATTACTTATAATAATAACTAACTTTTATTTTACATATTTCTCTTATTCATAAATGTATTTATTACATAAGAAGAACTTAACAATTTTTATTTCAATTATGCTTACCCCTAATTGCAAGTTACAATAATTTGAAGATAAAAACATTGTTGTTCAAAAAAAAAAAAAAAAAAAAGACATTGTTGCTGCCAGCCCAAAATAGGGTTAAGAGCAGCTTTCTTGCACCCATGAAAGGTTCAATTTCATTACCAATTAGAGGGCAAGTCCATAACTGCAAGGAAACTTCCCTCCCCAGCATGATTTGGGAGAGTCAATTACCTAATCTGGGTCCACTATAAAAGGCAATTGGGTTATAAAATGTATCATAATTCATTGCATTGGATCTTTAGTACTTATTGGTTAAGTACATGATAGGTCCACAATTCCACATGCCCTTACCTTTTTGTCCATGTTCAAGGGCTAATTTTCCACACCTCCTTCCACAAGAACACTATGGTCTATGGCTTGTTTGTTTGGAACATTTGTTTTATTTCCATTAGTTGTTTCACTTTGTGGGGATTGATAATAGAGGGAAAGTCACATTCCTTACCTTTTATTTCACACACGCAAAGGGAAAAATAAAAGGAACATAGGTTAATACATATAATTTTATCTAAGTCTCTCAATTTTTTTTTAAACATAAAAGGGGTAATCATTACTGTGTTAAATAACTAAATTTATTATTTTTTATATCTTAAGATAATTTTTTTCCATTTTAACTACTCAATGTTTCCAAATCCTTATTATGAGCAACCTAATTGGTATTTTCATTGTATAAAAGAGACCTTCAAAACAAATAAGATAGTTTTGTCGATGAAATATAGTGGTCTGGTAGTCATTTCACTTCAAAAGCATCATAAATGTAGAATTAAAATTCTGCTTTGGTCATTAATTTGTACAATCAGCAAAAAAAAAAAATTAAGTTAATATTTACTGTGTTGTGGTCATTAATTTGTAGAATAAAAAAAGATTTTAAAATAATATATACTGTGTTAAAAAATTATCTACCAACATTCATTTCAAGACAGGACCAAAACTTACCAACTCGACTTTATTGTCTTAAGTAACAAGTAAGAATATCAATAATCCAAGAGAGAAACAAGAGAATTTATACAGATAGTATCTGCAATTTATCTAAATTTTCTCTATATTAAATGAAAAATTTTCTATTTTTAAATTCATTTAAATCAAACAAATTTTATCAATAAAAATTAATTTAGTGTTAAACAATTATGTAAAATTAAAAAGTTTATAAAATTTTTATTTAAATAAAACATTATTATTATTAATTTTTTTTTTTTTTTAAATCAGTACAAGGCAAAGTCTAAAGCAAACTACAGGCAAATTTGTGGAAGACAGGCAACACAGCACCGACGTTATGCATCAACCATGTGGACTTCCCATCATGAGGCAGGCCTCGTACCCATGTAACCCAACTGCCCTCGAACTCGCCAGCAAATCCGCTGCTGTACTTGCTTCACTATAAATGTGGAACATCGGCACTT
>CATIWO010662944.1:0-33551 GCA_949673435.1 Macaranga tanarius
TCTCTACACACCCACAAATACATATTCACTCACAAACACAAGCCACCAATCACATACAACCACTTGTCCCCTCTTAGGTCCATCAATAAAAAGCTTTAATCATAACTAAGAATTAAATAATAAGGCTATAGATAATTATCATAATTATCCTTTAATATAATATACATAAAATATCAACACAAAATTCTCTACACACCCCCTTGCTAAAATAGGATTATTACATAATAATCCTCAACTTCCCATTTAGACAATTAACTCCAAAACTTAACGTACAATTATATCTCTTTACAAAAATGCACATATTATCTTATATGCAAATTCAAAAACTCTACTAAATATATCACAAAAATATAATGCATATATAGTGCATATAAAAATGCAGGTGTTACATCTTCTATCTCTTCTAACTTCTACATATATTTGTATACCAATTTCAACAATCAAATATTATAATTCATACCAAATTCACAAAGTGCAATTAAATACTCGAAGTTAAATCTAACCTAAAGATACACACACAAGCCCAATAACTCCTAAATTTCTATTGAAGCTAGGATTATGAATATACTACCAATTTCAACTGGAGTTACTTAATTCAGACAACTATGGAATTAATTAAGGATTTTTGATGCAAATTGGGCAAAACAAGATTGACAGCAAGAGCAAGAAAATGTCGAGCCCTGCTAGAATACCTTAACAGTAAAATTAGCTCAGGGTCAAAACATAAAAGTTATAGAGAACTCCTTAAAATTTCTAGAGCATCAAATATTACTCAATTTGGAGTTCTAAAACTCTAGATATCACCATAGAACCAATACACTATAAAAGTCATAAACCAACCTATATACTACTACTATTATATTTGATTCATGAAGTTTATGATATTCTTAAAAATTATAGACATATCCAATAATCACCAAATTCATAAAAACTCTACATATATGAGTCTAATTTCATTCCAAACTAAAATCATGCAATTATCACATATAGAAAATTAATTATAGATTTTTAAGTCCATTCGGGTAGAACAGGGCACTCAACATGAACAGTAAAATATCCAGCCCTAATAGACCCTTTTAGCATCAAATTCAGTCCTAGCTCAAAATATAAAAGTTATAGAGGACTCTATGAACTTTCTAAAGAGTCCAATTATGCTCAATTCAGAGCTCTATAGCTTAAGTTAGAGCAATAAAAAAACTAAAAAAATAGGGTAACAGGACCCGAAATTGCAATCAAGAAAACTCAACTTAAACTAATCAATAATACAAGTAAAACTTACCAATTTAGTCTCCAATAGATATAAGACCTTCTATGACTTCCTAAGGCATTGAATTGCTAGCTCAACAAGATCCAAAAACTCTTTAACTCTATCAAGAAAATCACTCTTCTTTTACCTCCCAATTCTCTACAAACTATACACCACAAACTCACACATATACACATACAAGCCTTCCACCATTCAAACTCCACCATTTGGCCTCCAAAGTCTTCTTATAATAATTACATATTAAATGTATAATTATCAACCAAATAATAATAATAATAATAATCATAATAACAATAATAAATCTAGATAATTATCACCAAATATCCTTACAATATCTCCTTAGCTCCTTAATGAAGTGGCATTACTTTATATTAGCCCACAACTTCCAATTGTGACAATTCACTCCAAACTTTTCTTATAATCTAGTCCCTCTCTACAACTTAAGTACATACTTAAACTTAAATAAAGTCCATTATCTAATATGCACAAAATGCAATTCATAAGTCATAAATACGTATGCTAAAAGGGCGGGTGTTACATTTTATCTCTTAAATTCAATTATTACTTTATATTCCTTGGGTTCATCTTTCAAATTCAACTATTACTTTATGTCTTTTATATTCAACATTAAAAGTTTAGGTTAGTTACTAAATATTTATAAATTTACAATTATTTCAATTCAATCATTTGTTATTATGACATTTTCTGGTTCCTCGAGTGATTCAAACAGAAAATGAAATTAAATTTTTATATGTTAATATAATTAGGTCAACCTGTATTTTTATTTGATAGTTTGTTGTCAATTCATCAGTGTGGTTAACATGTATTATTTTGTAGTTAACCATATATCATTTTGTTATCAACTACAATCTATATTTTTTGGAGATTCATTATATATAATATTTTATGGTGAATCACTAAATGAAGGCAGTAAATATATTTTCTGTATGAGATTCATTATATTTAATATTTTGTGGTGAACCAAGTTTTAGAAGGATTAAGAATAAGCAAAGAAATACTCCATTAGAAAAAAAGGGTTTGAGGTGTTTGAGTAAAAAAAAAAAACTTCCCTTTATAAAAGTTATTCCCCATTGTGGAGGGAACGCTTTTTTACAGGTTGTAGGTTGTAGGTTGTTTTTACGTTTTTTTATAGGTTGTAGGTTATTTTTATCATTTTAATCCAATGGTTTATATTTTATAATTTAATCTAATGGTTAAAAAACTAAAGGTATATATGCCTTCAAGGTATTACAGAAGGCCCCCTTATTTATATTATTTATTTATATTTATTATATATATTTATCTAATAAAAATATATTTTATTATTTTATAATTTTATAAATAAATAATAAATAAATTATTTTTAGTAATTATAAGATAAATTTATTATGTTTAATTTAATTAATAAATTATATATAAAAATTATATTCAAGTCTTGTGTTCCTTTATTTGTAAAAAAGAAAAAGGCAAAATGCATATTTAAGCCCTTAAACTTTCATGGTTTTTGACATTGAGCCCCTAAACTTTGAATCGGTAACATTGAGCCCCTATACTTTTCGAATGGTAACATTAAGCCCCTTTTTTACAGAATCCACTAACGGCATCAAATGGACTGCCATGTCATATTATTTTATTTTAAATACGTGACACCTAATTTCCCCTTTATATCCGAAATATAATATTCAGTAGTGATATGGAATGCTCAAATAAGAAGATGTAGAGCCTCATTTCATCAATCAAGAGAGTGTTAGGAACTTTGCAATTCTTAGGGGAGTTAATACTCAATCACCTCACATTTCTAGGGTTCCAGCGAGGTTTGCTACAGAGAAGATTGATAAACATTGTGCATGTGGTAGGTCTTCGGTGATGCGTATTTCTTGGATAGACAGGAACCCTGGCTGTCGTTTCTGGGTTTACTCCCAAAGAGAGGTAAGAGATGTCAGTTGGTTATTTTACATAAGCAATGCAATTTTGTTAGCTAAGCTTAGGTTGTTGTTTGTGAAAATAAGGGTTGTTTTGTGACTATTTCAAATGGGGAGATGATATGCCAGGTGAATTTCAAATTTATGTAATGAATGAGCTAAAGGAAGGTATTAATCAACTGGTTGAGGAGAGATATGATAGAGTTGATCCTCAAGCTCTCACTGAAGAAAGATTTGAGGCAATGATTAGAAGGCAAGATTTTGAGATTGATAGGCTGAATGTTGAGGCAAAAGATTTAAAGGAAAGGTTAAAGATTGCTGAGGGTAAATGGGCAACTATAAAAAAATTGGTTGTGCTGCAATATAAGGATATATGTTGTTTAAGATAGTATAAAATGTAGTGGTTTGATGCTGTGTACAACATTTGATTAGTTGTTAGGCCAATTAGTGTATCTAATGCAATAGAAGGGTAAATGGGCAAATGCTTATCCAATGGTTAAGGTCTCAAGTGATGTGATTTTTGGCAACTTCCTTGTTAAAATGACAACCATTAAACATGAAATGATTTTAGAGGAAATGGCAATTACTTTGTATTATTAGTGTGGCTAATTTAAATATGTAATATTGCTTGCAAATGACTATTACTTTTGCACTAAATATGTTCAAAATGTCATTCACAATTTAACTTCCTTAATAATAGTCAAATAATATCCAAAATAATTAGTACACCTACAATATCCAAATAATATTCAAACTAATTTATAATTCAAAAGCCAATACAAGTAGGTTTTTTGCATCCAAAGTACAGTTAACATTTTACAAATTGCACACAGAATATGCATATTACTGTGTATTTGGTATTGACTTTTTTCCCTTCATATTAGTTATTATGTCAGATGTTTGGGATGTTTGACCTCCACGTTTACTTAAACCATACACATACCTTGGCCTTGTTAGTGGGGACTACAATTAAGGTGCATAGTCAATACACATTCAATATAGATTAATTGAATAATTTTCCACTTGAGAAATAAACCTGTAATGTTACAACACTAGTGAAGGAGTTCATATGCACACCCATGCCCTTGCATCCCCTGATTGGTGGAAATTTTTCTCTTACTTTTATGTTGGATTTTATCCAACCTGAAATCCTTTGACTTGCTTGAGATATAGTAATTTGACTGGGACATGTATTTGACCTAAAAACTAATGAAGGTTAGATTGCTGCTCTAGGAGCTGGGGTATCTGTTGGCATAACATTATTGGTAGCTGGATTCTATTGTGGAGGATCCTTAGACTTTGACTTGCCTCTTGTAGTATTATTGCTCCCTTTATAGAACTCACTGAAGATTTCTCTTGTATTAACTGCTTGTGTATTACTTGATGGTTGAGACATGGAATTCTTTATCTTTAGTTTCTTTAGCTTTGTGGAAGTAGATGCCTGAGATGATATCATACAAATACCAGTATGCAATAATTAAATTCTAAGAGGCAGTTGACATCCTTCATTACACAAACAAGCATTATTACATGTGAGTCTCTTCTTATTGGAAAACCTCTGGCATTATGCCCTTTGTTATTACATATCTTGTATGTCATTGTCCTGCATGTTCATGTCAATTTTCCAGTCTTCTTAACTTCATCTTTGTCTTTCCTTCTATTCTTCTTAGGTCTGCCTAGCATTGGTCTAAATCCTGGGGGCTCAATTCTTGGTTTGTCTATGGCAGTCCACAATTTCTTTCTAGCAATGCACTTTATCTTATGTCTGTAAGTCTTTAAGTAATTACTTTTGTGGTAGAAATCACTCATGAACTTCTCTAGCTCACAATCTTTATGGTATATAGCACAACATGCATGCTGGCAAGGAGTGCCAGTTAAGTCCCACTCTCTGCAAGAACAAGATCTCTTATTGATGTCAACAATGTGCTTATCTTCTTTGTCATACACACCTTTTACCTCATAACCAGTATCACCATCCCACTCCATTACCCAATTGAAGCTCTTCTCTTTATTCTTCTCTAATTTTGATACTGGCCTAGGTGTATAGTCACAGATCTAAGCCTCAACTAAAGACCTTTTATTCCATAATCTTTTCATCACCATTACCCTGATTTCCTCCAATATTGAGATGATTGACTTGCACCTTGCATCCAAAATCCACCCATTGAATGTCTCGGAGACATTGTTGTCAACCATATCATATTTGATGTCTATCCTAAAAAATGCCTTGCTCCACTTCTCAATCTCATGACCCAATGCACCCTCTAATGAACCATTACCAAGCTCTTCTAATATCTTCATTTTCTCCTTTAAATCAGGCACCCAAGTTACCTTTACACAATTCCAGAATGTAATTTTTCCTTCTTCCCCTCTCTATCTTTTTGCCTAGTTGGTATAAACGTGCCTTGCACATATTCTATGCTCAACCTTAGGAAAAATTTCATCAATGGCAGCATCTAAACCCTGAAAAATTAAAGAATGAAAACATAACCATGTTTTGCATGTAACAAATTAAAGTATCAAATGCAAAAAATTTCAATGAAATAAGATTAGTGTAATACCTTTTGCTTGTCAGAAATTATTGTATATCCATCTCCATCTCCATCTTCATCTCCAAGCTATAGATAATACTGTATATATCTCATAAACCAAATCCATGTCTTCTTTGATTCTATACTAACTATACCCTAAACAATTAGAAACATCTAGTTGTTTCTATCTCTCTTAATTACACACAGCAATATGCCCTTATAGATGCCTTTCAAAAAATAGGCATCTACCCTAATAATTTTCTTACATCCAGCCATCTATCCATCTTTGCAAGCCTTAAAGCAGACATAAAATCTACTAAATACATGCATGTCATTGCTATAATCAGCAGTACTTTTAACAAAACAAGTAGATCCTGGGTTGGTGACCAAAACCTGGTTAGCATAATCATGAAACAGAGTATATTCTGCCTTATAATCTCCCATTAGCTCTTTCAGCACCCTTCTCTTTTCCATTCTAACCATATGAAAGCTCATATGTAGTTTCAAATCTGTCTTGGCAATCTCCCTCAAGTCCTTTAGTTTGATCCCTAGTTGGGTGGCTATCCTATTTCTTAATGCATAGGCTATGAACTTTGAATTAGTAAATTTGGTCTTGTTAACCCTCAAACATTTATGTCTGGGGTGGTAGGTCTTCACAGTTAGGGTTTCAGAATTATTTTCTATGCTAATAAATAGTACCCATGGACATTTACCCCTGCACGTAGCCCTCATCCTTCTAGGCTCATTTTTTACAAAATGCACCCCAAGTCCCTTCTTAATACTATATTTTGTAACTACCTCCCTGATCTCTTCCTTATTTTTAAAAATCATACCCAAACAAAATACCGGTACATCAGTGGTGGGGTCATAACATATCTTTAACTTAGCTTTTCTAAGTTGAACTGTTTCCTCTTCATCATCAGTCTCATTATAATAGGACCCTATCTCCTCACTGTCATAGTAGACACTGCCATCATCTGACCCATCACCCTCATGGTTGCCAGCCACAATGTCATCAAACTACTCTTCTTCTTCATCCTCACTTTCTGACCCTCCTTTATCATCTCTGCCCTCCTCGACTATATCATCCTCTGCCCTACCCTTATAACACTCTTCCTCTAATTTTTTATTCTTCCTTCTAACTATAATATTCCTCTTGAATAATCTAACTTTCTCTCTTGCAGCTACTAACTCTTCATCCTCATCACCACTCTCCACAGGCACATCATTAGCAAAATTATCAAAGGTTTCATGATTTTGCTCAGGCAATTCATATAAATTATCATCATTAAAAACTTCATCATCATACACATTGACACTCATGTTAGTAACCTCATTCTCTACAATCTGAGTTTGTTGTACAAAATTGAGATTTGGTCCTAAAACTATTGTGTCATTGTTGTCAACCTTTTCATTTTCATGCTCTACAAAGAATTCTAAAACACCCTCTTTAGACATAGAATCAGCAATATTCAAGCACTATTAGTCATCAAACACAACATTAAATTCCTCCCCTTTACCTTTCCTATGCTTTATTGAAGCTATTTGGTCATAACTAAGGTCCTCTTTCACATATAAAATCAGATTTGGATAAGATAGTTTATCCAAATCAAAATCCCTTTAAGCAATATAGGCACTACCACCCATCTATCTAACTCCCTTGAAACTACCCCCATTATGGATTATTAGACATACTTTTGGGTCTCCCATTAGTCCTAACAAAAAATTGCAAACACATTGTTCAATAAAGGCATATTTCAATAACAATGCATGTAATGTGTAAAAAAAATGGAATTTTTTATTAAAAAATGATCACACGAAGCTCTATACATTGCTATTTCAATGGGACCACATACTCATGTCTAAATTTTCACTATCATAATACAAACAACAAATCATTATCTCAAATACAGTAAATAAAAGCATGCATGCATGAATCAGGCGCCTTAATGGGACTTAGAAAATGGAAATTTTAACCAAACAGAGTAACCCATTGTATTGCAACTAACATTTTCAAAACGGGTAAAAATAACACATTGCATGCAATCACCACAACATTGATAAATATTTATCACATACCAGAGTATAATGGTGCTGTTGTTTGTAGGTTTGATGTGTGGGTTTAAATTTCCTCCTGCTCTTCTGTTATCTGTGAGTTTCAATAACCTACGAGAAATTATTTTTTTATTGTAAAAAATACTGATGATAGTCAAACTACTGGGTAAGAAGAGAGAAAAGAATAGACACACTTCAAGAACTCTCACCTTATTAATGGCGAGTCGTCTACAGAACGTCTTCATGAAGCAGAGATCATGAGAGAGATGACAGAGAGCGATAAAAAATTGGGGGGACTATTGAATTGATTTGAAAATTAGAACACCTGCAATAGATGAGCAACACTATGAATCAAACTTTGCATGAAATCACTACCTCATTCACTAAAATGGGTGAGGGCCTGAAGCAGAACACATCTCTGAAGGTGGTAGTGCAACTCCGAGGAGATACTAGAAATTCATCTTCTATTATTAGACCTAACACTGGTATTCAGGGTCTTGTGGAGGAAAGGTATATTACCCCATATAGGAGGGAGAAACCTAGCAAAGGACTTAATCAGAACGGTAGTCGTAATGGTAATAATAGTAACGGTTCCAATATTGTTAGATTGGCTCCTAATAATTAGATATTTGGCAGGATGAACCCAAACTCGTAGCTTGGAATTTATGATCTAGAGATTAATCAGCAAGGAAGAGGCTCGGGGGGCAATGTTCACTAAGGGCAAATTCTATTACCCCAAAGATAGATGGCATTTCCTCCAGCCAATGTGTAATTTCCCCGAGGGCCTAATGCAGTACCTCAACCTTATCTACCATTACCTCAAGCCCCAAGAGGTGGAGGAGTTGATCTAAACACTGTGAGGGATGTTGTGCAGGAATTGTATGGTCCTGGGCTGCGCCAGATTGGCCATCTAAAATTTTACAAGCCATACCCTGATGCTATTGACAGAGATAACCCATATCCTAGGGGGTATCACATTCTAAAATTTTCATTATTCTCTGGGGAGGATGGACAGTCCACGTTGGAACACATAGCACGATTCATAATCCAGTGTAGTGAATTGGCTAACTATAAAAATTTTTCTAATTATAGATTGAGACTGTTTCCTAATACCTTGATAGGTACAACGTTTACATGGTATGCCACTCTACCCAGAAATTCTATTTTCACATGGTAGGAGATGGAGCGACAGTTTCACACACAGTTCTTTCGTGCTGAGCCTGAGGTGTGTATAGAAGAACTATATAGGGTGACCCCAAGAGCTAGTGAAACTGCATATTTATTCATTTCAAGGTTTAAAAAGATGAGGAACATGTGTAAAATATTTCTCCCTAAGTCAGAGTATGTGAAAATGGCTCAGAAGGGTCTAGACATTGAATTACGGAAGAAATTTTAAGGCATAGAATTCAAGGACTTCTATGAATTGGTTGCCAAGGTCACTGAGTATGAAGAATTACTAATAGAAGAAAATTAGAGAAAAAAGAACGCCATGGGAACTTACTTCCAGGAGGTATTAAATACTAAGGTAGCAGTAGCTGACCTGGTCACTACTGGTTCCTATATTTACCCACTTTTAGAAAGAAATGCTCTAGAAGTATAGAAGAATCCTCAAGGATCTAATCTCCAAAATTAGTACACTTTTGAAGCCTCAAAATTAGAACAGATCTTTGATTTCCTCCTGAAATAAAATTTTATTAAATTACCTCCAGACTATAAGATTCCATCTAAAAAAGGGGAAGGATTACTATAAGTATCACAATTCTTTTAACCATTATACTAGTGCATACTGGGTGTTTAGGAATATGGTAGAAGATCGAATCAATAAGGGTGTCCTCAAATTCCCTGAGCAAAAGAATGCAATACTGATTGAAGAAGATCCTTTTCCTTTAGTGGCTACAGTGAATTCTGTTAATATTTATTTAAGAGCCTTATTGAATATAAAGAAAAAGATTAAAGAGAAACAAGAATTCTGGGACACACTGTGCCAACCTTCAGGCAAGTTTGACTACATAGTAAAATATTCTAAACCACCTGCTAATAATATTCCTGTGAGTGGTACTGTTTCAATAGGATGGGAGAAAAAGAACATGAAGGAAAAATAAATCCAAGGTTCAAATAGAGAACCATTCAGAGGCAGGATCCATTGGAGGCCACAATTTACGAACAGAAGATTTTCCCCTTCCTTTACACCAAAAGGAGTTACAGGCCTAGAAGAAGGAGGGAGGAAAGGAAATCACCACCAAGGTTTCAGAGAAGGTAGCCCAAATTCATTATACCTCCTGTATAATCTAATCAGCAGTGGCGTAGGGTGAAACATAAAAAGTTTCCTCAACCACTTATTCAAAAGTAGAAAAGGAGGCTCTAAAGGTAAAAGGAACCAGAGATCCAATCTAGTACAACATCCAAATTCAGACGCAATGCAACTAAGGATTCAACTTCTAATATAGAGGTGAAAGAATATACTGGCAGCTCTGATGATCTAATGCCATTTGTTGATAACCTAAACGTGCTGGATGACATGGAGATTGATAGCTTCACTGTGGATGGTGAACCAATACCATTTGAGTATACCACATCCTCAGTTACTCTACCTAAAGAATTTATGATGCAATATAGTGATGCTGAAGAAGATGTAATTAAAATTCAAGAGACTCAGGGGGCACTACCCTTGGAAAATGAGAAACCTATCAGTAAGGTTACTATTTAGGCCACTAGGCTGAATTTTCCTAAAGCAGTTGTTATGGAAAAATCATTTATGGAGGCAACTAGACATATCAAACCTCTTTACATTAGAGCACATCTCAATGGTAAACCCTTTTTCAGAGTTTTTATTAATAATGGGTCAGTAGTGAACATCATGCCACTTAGGTTACTGCATTCACTAAGTAAAGAAAAAGAGGAGCAGATAGCCACCGATATCACGGTGGCTACTTTCAGAAGAGAAGTCATAAAAATAATTAGAGTACTGCCAGCTGAGATCATTATGGGAAGTAAAAAATGTCTTAATGCGTTCAATATGGTAGACTCTACTGCAAGCTACAATCTATTACTAGGAAGGGATTGGATTCATGCTAACTAGTGTGTTCCTTCCTCTCTACACCAATTTTTGGTTCTATGGAATGATGATGATGTAGAAGTGCTGTAGGCAGACAATATGCCTTTTAATGCTTGTTCAAATAACCTAGAAGCTAGATTTTATGATGTGGACCTTGGGCCTATCAAGTTCACTGAAGGAAAGCCCAAGTCTGACTTAAAACATATTCCTGTTCCAAAAGAAAATATAGAGGAAGTGCTTCAACAACAGTTAAATTTGCTGTACAAGGCTATCGTGCCATACAGGCCGATAGAATATCCTCTTATAGAGGAAGTTGATGAATAGTTATACTAAAGAAGAGTAGGCAGTGGCTGCAACTGCCATATGGAAGGTACATGTGTAGCAGGTATTGGATAAATTAGCTAGGGAAAAATGGATGTAGATGGAATAAAAATTTTGGGTGAAGAAGAACTAGAAGAGAGTGAAGATGAGTTAAAAATAGAAGATTTACAAGATGCACCAGTTTGCCTAGAGAATTATAAGCATGAGGTACAGGATCCACTAGAGGAAATAAACCTTGGCACTGACCAGGAGCCAAGGGTTACTTATATCAATTCTTCGCTGAAACCTAAATTGAAGAAGGAAATAGCAGAGTTACTACAAAACTTTAAAAACTATTTTACATGGGATTATACAGAGATGCCAGGATTGAGCAGAGAGGTAGTTGAACACTGCCTCCCTATTAAACCCGAGTTTTGCCCATTCCAGTATCCTCCTAGGAGAATGTCAAAGGAGGTAGAGCTGAAGGTGAAGGATAGAATCCAAAAACTCCTTAAGGTTGGCTTCATAAGGCCAATCAGGTATGCTGAATGGATATCTAATATAGTGCATGTTATGAAAAAGAATGAAAATTGAGAGTTTGTGTTGATTTCAGAGACCTGAATTTAGCTACCCCTAAGGATGTATATGTTATGCCTGTAGCTCACATGTTAATTGATGGTACTGCCAGGAATGAATTATTGTCATTCATGAATGGCTTTTCAGGTTACAATTAAAATTTTATAGCCAAAGAAGATATCTCCAAGACTGCCTTCAGGTGTCCTAGTTCTATTGGGACATTTAAATAGTTGGTTATGCCATTTGGGTTAAAAAACATAGGTGATACCTATCAGAGGGCCATGAATGAGATTTTTATGATATGATTGGCCAACATATGAAGATTTATATTGATGATATTATGGAAAAATCTAAAAAAGCCACTGATTATATTTTGCATTTAAGGAAAAGCTTTGAAAGAATGAGAATTTACTAGTTGAAGCTTAATCCCATTAAAAGTGCTTTTGGTGTACAGGCTGGAAATTTCCTGGGATTTTTAGTGCATTAGCGTGGTGTGGAGGTAGACAAAAATACGTGCTTGAAGCTAGGCCACCGTAATCTAAGCAGGAGCTGCAAAAGTTCATAGGATAAGTGAATTACCTTCGCAAGTTTATTTCTAATCTTACTGGAAAGACTAAGGAATTTTTTGATTTGTTAAAATTAAAACAGGAAGCTGGTTTTAAATGGAAAGAACATCAGATTGCTTTTAACAAAATTAAGCAATATCTTTCCCAACTGCCTGTGTTAGTTCCCCCTAGGAAGGGAATTCCTTTAAACTTTTACATATCCGCCGCAAATGAGTCTATTAGATGTTTGCTAGCTCAAAAGGATTTAGTCGGTCGAGAGCAGGCGATTTACTATTTGAGTAGGATTTTATCTCCTACGGAGGTGAAATATGCATATGTTGAAAAATTGTATTTAGCATTATATTTTGCATGCACTAAACTGAGATACTACTTGCTAAAATATAGGGTGTGAGTGATTTCTCAAACTCATATGATGAAATATATATTGAACAGGCCCGTGCTATATAGAAAGATTAGAAAATGGTTACTGGGCCTGATTGAGTTCACTCTAGTGTATTTCCCTCAAAAATCGGTAAAAGGCCAAGTACTGGCTGATTTCTTAGCTGATCATCCTACTTTGGATACTGTTGATGAGAAGAAAAATGAACTTTCGATGTGTAGGGTGGAAATCCAGCCATGGACTCTAAAATTCAATGGCTAATCTATAGAAAAATTAGCTGAGGCAGGAGTGGTAATTACATCACCTGAAGGAACCAAAACAACACTTAACTTTAATCTAGACTTTAAGTGTACTAACAACCAAGTTGAATATGAGGCTTTGATCATAAGCCTTCAAATTCTTCAAGACCTCGGTGCAAGAGAAATTTTGGTAATTGGTGATTCTCAACTTGTTCTTAAACAGTTGATGAGAGAGTATAAGTATACCAATATTTCTTTAGCTCCTTATTTTACATTAGCTATTCAGTTGGTTGAGTCCTTTAATAGTGTGTCTTATATGCACGTACCTAGGGAATTAAATTGGGAAGCTGATGAATTATCTTAGGTTACTTCTAGCCTGAGATTGTATGAGGACTTGAGTCATAAATTTATTTTGTGTAGAAAAGAAATCACTCATCTATCCTGGAAAGAGGGATTCAGGTGGAAACTTTCAGTGTTGATTTGGATCTGGGAGGGGATTGGCGTACAAATATTAAAAATTATCTTGAAAATCCCGCTAGAAGAATACCTTTCAAAGTTAGAGCCCAGGCTTTAAACAATATTTTATTGGAAGGGTATTTATTCAGAAAAACTTTTGATGGTTTGTTGCTTAGATGTGTGGATTTCTTAGAAGCAATGGAGGTTTTAAAATAGGTACATGAGGGTGTTTACGGAGCTTATCAAGCAGGAAGGAAGATGAGATGGTTGATTCGTAGGCATGGTTATTACTGGCCAACTATACTTAAATACTGCATCCAGTATGCCAAAGGCTGCCAGTAATGTCAAAAATATGGAAGCATTCAAAGGGTGCCTGTAGATGACCTATATCCAGTGGTTAAACCATGGCCATTCAGAGGATGGACAATTGACTTAATTGACAAAATATATCTAGCTTCATCCAAGGGCCATGGTTTTATTATTGTTGCCACTGACTATTTCACCAAATGGGTGAAGGCTATTCCTATGAAGAAAGTTGAGCACAGAGATGTAATTTCCTTCATCAAGGAGCACATCATCCACAGATTTAGTATTCCCCAGACCATTACTACTGACCAGAGTACTATGTTTACTGGAGAAGAAATGAGGAAATTTACAGATGATTATAACATCAAGCTTTTGAATTCAACTCATCATTATGCTCAGGCTAATGGTCAGGCAGAAGCTTCAAACAAAATCCTTATTGGAATCCTGGAAAAGATGCTGGAGGATAATCCAAGGGATTGGCCGAGAATCCTATATGAGACCTTATGAGTATACAAGACTTCTAAGAGGGAAGCAACTGACACACGTCCTTTTGCTCTCATATATGGACATGATATTGTTCTACCTATGGAGGTATCCGTACCATCTTTAAGAGTGGCTAGGCAAAATAGTTTGTCTCTTGAACAATTCTCAGAGGCCATGTTGATGGAGCTTAAAAGTGTGGATGAAGAAAGACTTAGAGCCTTGACCAATTTACTAGCTCAGAAAATAAAAATCTCCAGGCTTTATAATAAAAAATTAGGAAGAAGAAATTTGACGTCGGAGAGTTGATGTGAAAAGTCATTCTGCCATCTGAAACCAAAGACAGGGAATTAGAGAAATGGTCTCCAAATTAGGAAGGACCATTTACAATACATCAGGTTCTAGAAGGGAGTGCCTACTGGTTAGAAAGCTTGGAATGAAAGCCACATAAGAGGTTCATTAATGGAAAATACTTGAAGAAATATTTCCCCACCTTGGGGCAAATAAGGGAAAGCTGAAATAGATGTGTTTTGGGCCAATAATATGCCATTATGTCTTTAATGGTATTTTTTTATTACTTTTTACCTTGTAAGTTGGCTATATTTACCACTTGTAAATAAATAAAAGTGTGAGCTTTTATTTAAAGTGTTATTATTTTTGTTGTGTTTTTTTAATTTCTGTAAAATTTCAGCAGCGTTTCTGCTAAAAATTGGATATTTGGTAAATGCAAATGAATGGTTATAGTGCAGTGTGTACTGTGGACAATGACAACATACAAGAAATGCCCAAACATAGCTAAATGAAGTATAAATATGCCCTATGATAATCATGCCACAAAATCATCTGTGAAAGAATGATAATCACCAAGTACATGTCCAAAAAGCATCAATATCAAAGTATACAGTACTGTAGCAAATCACAAGGCATCATAAAAGTATTAAAATCCATGAATAGATGGAAATAGGTCATAGGGAATCAAGGTCAAAGCGGTGCAAGTCCTCCCAGAAATCTAGGCATTTCTGCTTAGTGATCATTACCTCTCCTCTTAGCTGAGCCACTCTTTGATTGCATCTTTCTTACTCTCGAGGGATCCTTTAATGGCTTGAGCTCTGAGTACTGTATCCTGATATCTCGCAATCAGCTCCCTATTCTTCTGAAGAAGATTATCTCTCTAGGTCCTCAAAGCAGCTAGCCTCGCCTGTTGCTCCTCGATCTCCTAGGTAACCTGAAGGAAGGCTGCCTTGCCTTCTACTTCTTCTTCCTTGATTTCCTTCAACTTGAGCTGCTTGGCTAAGAATGAATCTTTCTCCTGGTAAAAGAGGCTGAAATCGCTAGAGGCTGTAAGATGAGCTACACTAGACTCTTCTAGGTGAGAGAAGCTCTATATGATGTGCTTCTTCAATGCAATGATAGCAGCCGACTTGGAGTGCTGCTCTAGAGTGATAGGGGCTGATAGAATAGTGGATCTCTGAGTCTTCTGGAGGGTGCCCATCTTCAGACCAAGGACGGTTCTCAATGCATCCTTGGCCTGTCTAACGAAAGACTCATCATAAGTAAAAGTGGAGCTGGAAGAGGCCTTGGAGGGAGTTTCCAAGAAGCTGAAGTCCACCACAATCTCTACGTCATCAATGGATGACCAAGTATTAGCCACCTACATAATGAGATAAAAATGTAAGCTAAGTAAAATGTATAAGCAAAAAACTTAGTTAATAAAGAAGCAAACCTCAGAAGGAGCATGAGGTAATGACTCGGACTCAAGGGGTAACATAGCTAGGGTTAGAGGTAATGGATCTATCTCAAGAGGTAGGGAAGGAGCTGACTCTAAAGAAACTGATGAGGAGGCATCAGGAGAAAGAGAATGTGCTGGTAAAAAGTTCTCCTTGCTATCCTCAGTGATTGACAAACAAGCAAAATGTTAGATATCAAAAGAAAAAGCTAATATAAAGTGAAAAGCTTAGAGAGAAGCATGTTTGAACCTGATATCTCATCCTCAGAGCTAGAACTATCATCATCTTCTACCTCCACCACCGTCTTCTTTTTACTTTTTCTCCTGGACTTGCTAAGCATTGTGGTCAACCTTTGTGATTTCCTAGTAGGTTGTGGAGGAGGTGTGGCTTGCCTTTTTTTTTTTTTGCAGGCTTGGATATAGACTTGGTGGTGTCCTTTCTCTTGCATATAGGAGTTGTAGAGGTTGGGGTAATCAAGACACCTATAAAATAGCTTAAGTTTATTAGCATTCAAAGGAAGAAATGGAAATAACAAAGCTAAAGTTTGTAGAAATATACCCAGAATGAGGAACATGCACAAGTTCCTTAATCCGTAACTACCACCACTTGTCATAAGCAAAGATGTGCTCAAAATCTGTGGGTGAGACATGAAAGTGTAGGTGTCATAAAGTCTCCCTCATCCTTTTTATGTCAGCCTTAGTATATGAATTTGGATCATCTATAAAAGAGGAAAAGATAAGAGGATCCGAAACAGGAGGGATAAAAGGCTCCAAACTGAACTGATAGCTGATAAAAAAAGGCATGTATCTCTCTAAAGACAAGGAAGTGCCACCTATGGGACCCTTCTCTCTAAAGGCAAACCCAGCCCTAATCACAAACATCGTAAAGGTAGTGGCCTGGCAAAAACTCTGGGCCTCTATAACACCCATGAAAGTGCTGAAAAAGAGGTAAAGCCATCGAGGTCTGCCATTGAAATCTGTATAGAGATAAGAGGGTCTCTCCTTAGGCTTCAAAGCTAAAAAATGCCCATATACTTTTCCATGGCTCCTGGAACATACTCGAGTAATCAATGTGCAACCTGGATCAAGTGAATGGGCCAGAAGATGAACTATAAGGTTCAAAGCTAAAAAATGCCCAAAACAAGAAGTAGGCATATAACCAAATTTATAGAAGCCATATGCCGCCATTTATATACTTGAAAGGTCCTTTGAGACATCTCCCCAGATTGAAGTAAACATTTCCTAGAAGGATAGAACCTAAAGTATAGTGTCTACCCTCAACTAAAGCATACGCCAAGGGAAGATACTCCAAAGTGGGCTTGGAAGAAGTAGGGCAAAAGATGAACTTACAGAGAAAAACCTAAAGGAAATCAACGTGCTCATCAAAGGTTGGCTCGTCATGCCTAACCTCATTTATTAGACTGTTGTAGCTGTCGTAGTGTCTGGGGGTAATAGGACGGTCGTTAATCAGACAAACTATATCATCTTCAAGAATAGGAAGTCCGAGAAAGATGAACACATCCAAGAGAGTGATAGTTATAAGCCCACAGGGGAAGATGAAATAGTTAGAAGAAGGAGACCAAAAATGGAGGACTGTACTAATAAGAGAAGCTTGGTATTCATTTTTTTCTCTAAAGATATGAATCAATTGTAATATGCCAAGCATGAGCCAAAGGTTTTCAAAAGTAGAAGCCAGCATCCATGGGTCTGATCCATGATCTGATGAAGGTAGTGGGATCCTCAAGACTCTCCTAACTATATAAGACATCTAAAGATGAACTCAAGTAAGGAAGGGAAGGTCTGACTCCAGGGGTAATGAAAGAAGCCTGGGGTGTAAGTGTAAGAGGAGTCCCATCGGGATTGATATACTAAAATGAGCTGCAAGAAATAAATGTTTGAGTTAGCTTTAAAACTAACTATGCTAGGTGAGGAAGAGTTTGATGGAATAGAGGAATAAGTATACCTGATATGAAGATAAGGAGGAATGTCATCTAGAAAGAACTTCTTTACTGAGGTGATCTTTACTTCCTGAAAGGAAAAAGGAGGTGATTAAAGAAGTTATTACAAATGAGGAGAGAAGTAATACAAGCATAAGAAAATACCTTCCAATCATCAAGTTCATCAATAGTAAACTGGGCCAAAGGAGAAGTAGGCCGTAACTGTTCATATTTGAAAGATAAAATTAGAAGTCCTGAAAAGAAGACAAGAATTTAGTGCAAAAGAGAAGAAGGATCATTATCTAAGGAGTAGGATGTGAGCTAAAAGGAGGTATAGAAGAACCAGCAACCTCTTCGGTCATTTTATCTAAAAAATAAAAGAAAATGGTGAGATCATTACCGTTACATAAATTAATAAAGGCAAAATAAATAAATTCTAAGAAAAGAGAATATAATGTGGGTGAAATTAATCTTAAGATAAGCCAAAAAGTGATATTTGGCTGGAATTTGGTAAAATAAAATGCAGGCAGGTTATTTCCCTAAAGGAGAAGGTATTGCATCCACACATTTAGTTAATATGGGGCCAAAAAGCAAAATTGGCTTAATTTGGTAAAATTTACTAGGGGAAGTATAGAGGTAATGGGCCAGAATAATATAAAAAAGTGATTTCACCCAATTTTTCCAAAGAAATTCTTGAAGGAAAAGCACAAAATTAGTACAGGTCCAGAAAGTATAGAAAATGCAAATAGATCAGATGACATTTACAGGGGAAATAAGGAGGTAATGGACTAAAATGGCCTCCTGGTCGATAAGATGCCTTAAAATACTTATTACTCCTGGAGTTTTGTAAAATTAAGGCACATGTTTGACAAGTTGATGTTAAATAATTGATGATAAATAATTTTTTAGGGGGTAATACAACAATTAATGTCTAGCTATGGGTGATAATAAGATGAAAATTTTTAGAAGCCATTTCATGAAAGAAATAGCAAGGAATCAGCTCCAAAAATAATTTGCTGCGAGTTTTTGGCTAAATTAAAAGATTTTATTTCTTTTAAATAAAA
This sequence comes from Macaranga tanarius, assembly GCA_949673435.1. Taxonomy (NCBI): domain Eukaryota; kingdom Viridiplantae; phylum Streptophyta; class Magnoliopsida; order Malpighiales; family Euphorbiaceae; genus Macaranga; species Macaranga tanarius. Next base: position 18,860 of record CATIWO010662944.1, read on the forward strand.
TCTTTTAATTAAGCTAAAAATTATCAGAAAAAATTTATTTTGGCGATCAATTGCTAAAATAATTAAATTTATAATTTAATTATGTAAAATTACACAAGTTAAATCTTAGATGCAGTAAAAATTAATTTTATAGAATACAACAAAGGTTTACAAATTTCACTGAAATACAAGACAAAAATTAGGCAGCATCTCTCCTATATTTCTAGTATATATTTTTTACAAATAATTGCAATTAACCTGCAGGAAAATATATTGCATCCACATTTCATCCACAACACATAGAATAACAGTTTTATTACAAATTCAATTCCTCAACATAATGCATAGTAGAGAGAAGCTATAGAGGAAGTAAGGATTTTACTTGAATTCTTCCTTCTAGTATAGACTTTAAGCGGAGGTCTTTGGATGTAGAAAGCACTGGAAGAAGAGGAAAACTTAGTAAACTCCAACCTAGCCGAAACAACAGCAGTGTGGACCTCTTCTTGGGTGTCGCTCGGAGTAGCAGTGGCGGCCGATGAAGCGATAGCGATGTTGGGGATTTTCTCTCAGCGGTGGCCTCTTCTTCCTTCGTGCGAGCGGCATTGCTGACGGCGATGGATGCAGCAGGCGATGAAGGGTGGCGACGTTGGGTGGTGGCATCGGCCTCCCTAGCAGCAGCTCCATTCTTCTTCTTAGCACCAGCAAAGACAACATCAATAACATCTTTCCTTCGTGCGATGGCAGTGTCGGCTTCGGGTTCTTTGGCAGTGTCGTGTCCAGCAGTAGCCTCGGTGATGGGTGCAGCTGGCTCGATTGAGTGACGGCTGGCGGAGGGTGCAGCGGTGTTAATGGGCTCGGCGGTTTCGGTGGGTGAAGGAGAGGAAAGAGAAGGAGAAGAAAAAGAAAAAGAAAAGGAAGGAGAGAATGGGGGAAATATGTTTTGATAAATTGATTTTTAAAAATTTAAATTGGGAAGTGGAGAAATTTTAGAGTTTTGAAAAATTTCTTTAATGAGTTATGCACCATCAATACCAACACAATAAGGAAATTTATTACCTCCAGGGTTTGTATTTTGAACGGAAGGGTTTGTAGAGGGAAAATTGTCAGAGGTTGAAATTGTATTTTCATAATATTTTCTAGCCCAATTTTGCTTATCTATAACTCGTTCTTGGGCTTATTTTTACTCTGCTTCGAGCTGGGCTTATTTTTACTCTGCTTTGAGCCGACCTTGTGCATAGAGCTAGAGTTGAATGACTTGATAAAAATACCTGGTGAATTCATCAAATTTTACTTTGAGCCTAGGCATAATTTTTGAGAGAAAAAGAAAAAGGGATGGGTGAAAAAGAAAGAAAATGTAGAAAAGTGAAAAGGGTAAGGATATTTATTATATATAAATTAGCATTGGAAGTGTCTAAGCTAATTATATGCATAGAGCATTATTTGTACCCAATATTAATTTTAGGCCCAATATTAAAATTGAAACCCAAGATGGGCCCGTTGCACTAAGTCCAACCCACTTGAATTTATTTGGAGAAGAAAATTTATTGTGCTGGTAAAGGAAATTCTAGAATTGACTAGAAGGTAATCATTGGTTACTGAAGAGCTGATGGAAAATTCAAAGGACGCAAGTTACAGGAAATTAATGGAGGTAAATATTGAAAAAATTGAAGAAAGGCTTTGCTTTTGTACGAAGTTGGAGGATTATAAAAAAAAGGCACACAATCATCAATCAGCAAATCAATAATCAACAAATAACTAATCCAAATATCAAGATTTAATAATTTATTAATAGCTATTTCCTCTAACTTTTAACATTTTTGCGCTTTTACTCTAGCATTTTTGTACTTCCTGCTCTTTGAATACAATTTTCAATTTACATTTCCCTAAGCTTATTTTTTATTACCTTCAGCTGTTATCATTACCTTTAGCCAAATAACTATTTCCTTTAGCAAAATAATTTACTATTCACAATTAATTACAAATTTCAAATCCCTTGAAACTCAAACAAATTATAGTAAAGATGTTTAGGAATCCACACTCGTCTAAAAGAAGTCAGTAATTATCAATTTGGAGAATTAGTCTCTCCTGGCACGCTTGCAAAACTCGAACCAGCTGAAAATTGCACCAACAATAATAATTATATATAATATAAATATAATAAATTTGAATAAATATAAAAATATATTTATAGGCGGTGGGGTTTAGTGCGCGCCCAAGCGTTTAACGACCACAGCACTATGCGGGCTCAGAGCCCACTAAAAAATATAACTTTAGACCTTTGGATGGGTTTAAGTCAGAGATGGAGTTGCTATCCGGGGTGAAATCTGGGATAAATTGTGTAACAACTGGATCCTACGGAGGGGTCCAACAACCGTCCTCAGAAACTAGGTCCGGAAATTGAGTATCAGCTTTTTGAATGCCCACCTGACCTTGCGATCGGTCTCCATTTATGTTTTATGTTTTATTATCTTTAATTATTTAATTATTTCCTTAATTACATACAAATATGCAATTGCCTCTAAAAAGGTTTCAATTTTTACAATTTAGTCCAAGTTTGTGATTTAATCCATTTTCATGCAATTATATCTGATTCACAACATAAATCCACATAATAGCATCATTCATCCACAATTAATAATAAATATTGCATAACAAAAATAATAGTGCGCATGCAAAGAAATGGAGGGAGGAGAAATGAATTATAACCCCTTTTTAGCACATAATAATTGAAATTAAACTAGAAAATAAAAGAGATCCTAAAACGAATTCCACAATTTGCAATAATTGAATTGCTTTTGCTAGGTTTTCCATTTGGAAATAACTAAAATTTTAATGTCAAGCACTTCAATGATAAAACCTACAAAAGAAAGGAGTTAGAAAACATAATAATAATAACAGAAAAAATAATGTTAATCACGATAGTAACCAAGTCTAAGCAAATGTAAAATTGACAGAAACAACATATAACATTCAAAAAGGTAAATTAATAAAAAATAACAAAAGGAATAACAAGCATAGAACCACAACCTGCCACAGTGAGGATACCCCCTGGCCACGCAAAGGCATCACCTCGTGGTACAGAGGCAAAATATGCTTCGCCTTAACATGTTGAGGCGTGGCCTCTATAAAGACTCGTCACATTGGTACCCTTCTAACGTGCATAAATGGAATATTAACGGACAGAAACCCTGCTAAATCAATAAAGAACAATGAATTCAATGTTATACATAGAACAATGAATACAAATACAGTTTCAATTAACCTAAAACATGCATATATCATTCTATATATAATCTAAAATAACTCAAACAAGTTATTAATTAATTCTAAACAGATTAAGAAACCCACAATAATTATAAAATTATTTTTAATTACATTCAATCATGCGAAAGGAATCGATGCAAATAAAAGAAAAATAAGAGAAGATGAATTTTAGAAATCCATAATGTAAAAATCTTTAAACCCTTAGAAATGAATGTCGGACATTGGAGAGCACTAAGCAATGTAGATTATGGCTCTAGCCCTTATCTTCAAAAAGTAACAGTAGTAGCTACAGTAGCCATTCATTGTCAAAACCTTTCTCTTTTTTTTTCACGTAGCCTCTCTCTACCCTTTTTTTTCTCCTTTCTTTTTTTGCATCCCCCTTCTTTTTTTTTTACCTTTTTTCACCAAAAGTCCCCCCCTCTTTCTTTTATTTTTTCCTTTTTAATCTCTCTTCTAGCCTCCACCTTCTTCCCCTTTTTCTCCATCTTCAGTCCCTGTAATCACATTTCTTATGTTCTAGAAGATTATGATTTACAGGCTGGTGGGAGTTGAGAAATTTGCATTATTTTTAAAATAACATTATTTTTTTTTGAAACAGAACCCATTAAGGCATCGCCTGAGTGAAAAGGCCTCTATAGAATTGATGCCTATAGAAGCGTCACCTTATTGATAAGGCAGTGCCTCTATGACCTTCTATTACTGGGCTTTATGGGCCTTAACACTTGCTGGGCTGTAAGCTTTCATTAGAATGGCCAGAGACCATATTTCACATGGTCTCATTTTATCAATTTTTCATTATCAATTTTTACTCATGGGCCGAGCTAAACCATGTGTTAATAGTTTACCCCCTTGATTTTTAAAAAATCATTTATGATTTTCTAAAAATTATTTTTTCAAAAAACAACATAAATGTAACAAATAATCAATGGATATTCTTAAATCCTATAACTCTAATTTATTGTATGGTTATCTAATTCTCATACTGTCTTCCTTGAAGTTCAAATTTAAGAGGTCCCTTTTCCTATACCGTTATCCTCGGGGTACAACTCGAGAGGTTCTATCTGATTCTTTTATCGTCTGCCTTGATGTTTAAAATCAAGAGGTTTTGCTTCATTTTATACCGTCATCCTCAAGGTACAAATTAAGAGGTCTAGTTTCTTTTTAATTCTGATTAATCTGTATTCTTGCGTGTCGTTACTTGTGAGTTACTTCAAGATATACTTTCAAATCTAAAGATTAATAATTTTACGAATAAAATTAGAAATACTTAAGTGTTGAAGTATTAAAAGAAAATTTGATTTTAGGGACCAAAATGGCAATTAACTAAAAAAGCCTTTAAATTTTAAATCCTTTATTTTACATTCAAAACTTGCGCTCATATTTTTCTTTCCTATTCTCCTCTCTTTTATCTTCTTCATTATCATGTTAAATGGATCAAAGCTGAACCCCAGTAGCTCCTCAATGGGATTTCATTTCGCCTACTATTAAAGCACCTAAGTTTTTGGGTTTACAAAAAGGATTGGAGTTCCTTTTGACCCCAGATTTGGATTCTTATATTTGCTCTCTTGCTTCTGGAGAGGTTAGTACATTTTGTTCATGAATTTCTATAAAATTATATCGGGATAGTTATGATTTACAAGATGCATGCTTTAATTTGTGAGAAATTATGAAAAATTGATGTGAATTATATTTTTTAGGTAATTCAAATTTGGTCAATTTTGACCAGAACAATGCTAAGGCACCGCCTCTTTCTTTAATAAGGCATCGCCTCTTTAATGAGGTGCCGCCTTAGTGACATCACCTTAAGGTGGCACCTTAGCTCTGCTAAGGCGATGTTCTAATATTGTCGAGGCATCGCCTTATCGTTATACTGAGGCATCGCCTTTGCAATGTTAAGGTGCCACCTCTATGGCTTTTAGATTGAAAAAATGACATATTTTTGTAAAAATAAATATTAACTCTCTGCTTCACTACTACAGTTTGATGTACACTCTACTAAGGGTACCGAGAACATTAAGAGTGCTCATTGCTAGTATGATAAGCTTTTAGAGGTGGTTCATCACTGTATTGGGGAGATCAATTTTGATGATTTCATTCATGCCTTGCCTACTATCACCAGTTGTAATGATTACCAGCCATTAAATGCTTTGATGGAAAGGTAGATGGATATAACATATACTTTTCAAATGCCTTATGAGGAGTTCATGATTGACCCCATATCTTTTACTGCTATTACATGTATTACTTATGTTGGGGAGCCTATTCCCTTCGACTGTAGTATCCATATGACATCTCTAAATTGGGTCGAGTATATTTAGACTTTATTTGGGATGGTTCCTACCATGAAAGGGAGCCATACCATCAAAGTTGAGTCTATCCTTAGCCATAATTCAGATGTAGATATGAATGCCATTATCGCTTCACTATGCAAGATTGATTAGTTAGTGAGAGCTTTTCTATTTTATTTACTAGGCACGACCTTATTCTCAGATGCTGCCAATTTTTTTGACTTAATGTTCCTGATGCCACAGTGAGACTTGGACGTAATGCCCATTTATGACTGGGGATCTGTAACTTTGGCATACTTGTGTCATGGTATAAATGCTATCATTTGGAAGGCAATGAGGTTTTGTGGATTTTGGCATGCTATTTTGGTATGTTTTATCTTTTCTAACTTGATTCCCTTTGTTTTACTCTTGGCTTACCCCGTTCTGTTATTAATGTACTTCGCAGGTTTGGGGTTTAGAGTTAAAGGTTATTCGAGAGATAGCACCTGTAGGTCAGTGGTCATTCCCTGCTCTCGCCAAATGGGATTCTAGTAGGACATTGAGACGAGAAGTCGCCCATATTCATTTTCATCACTTGTATCTTATTGATCTGACATATGATGAGGTATGCCTGCATAAAAAGTAAAAATTATTAGAATTTATCATTCACTTTCCTTGAGGTATGCCTGCACAAAAAGTAAAGATTATTAGAATTTATCATTCACTTTCCTTATTTTTTATTTATCTTTGTGTTTGATTTTGATAGTTGTGTCACGATTTGTGGATCATCTCACCCTCGAGATGACTAATCTTAGGCCATGGTTCATTCTGAGCCTTTGGTTAAATAGAGGGTCTTATTTCAAAGTCCCGAGCATAGGATATGGTACCTCGGGGAATGCATTTTTCTATACTACCAGTGTCTTGGGAGGAGATGAGTCCCTAGGCCTCCACCTGGTTCCATGTTTTAGACCGATCAACTTGAGGGCGAGGAGTTAAAGTAGGCTTTTACAGGTGAGCCAGCCATTAGATATGCTAGGACGTCCAATACCTGCTATATGGCCTTTGCTAAGTTATCTTTGCTGCAGCGGTTGCTTTTGCATACTCATAGTTCTATTAGATTTCATGTTTAAGTCTGATACATTGGTTAGTTTTATGGCCAATGACTTGGTGATATTTATAGTACCATTTAAGGTTGGCATTGGTAGGTGGTGTTTTGGGTAGTAAAGGTTGGAGTAGATTCTTTTCAATCAGCTTTTCAAGGACTTTAAAAAAGGGTCTACCTAGATTGGAGAATCTCTTAGATTATCCAACAACATTAATCTACACACTACTACTAGCTCCATTTTTTCCCCCAGATCTACCTCCGAATATATTCCTTTCTTATGCTAAGTCTGCTTTATTTTGAATCCTAAACCTATATAGTTCCTCAAAATTCTGAATTCCTAAGTCCTTGAGCTTCTTAGTAAGTGGCATAGCACAATCTTCAATAGAAATGAATAATTGATTAGCTTTTAAAGGGCGGTGCCTCATCTGTGCTAACTTACCCCTCCATTTGGTCAAGTAATCAGTTAAGGTTTCATTAAACTTTTGCTTGGTATTTTGGAGATCCCTCAATGACGCTTCAAGTTGAGAATTTAGCCCATATTGCTTCACAAATATTGCACACAACTCTTTCCAATCAGTTGGTACATGTGGCTCCAGAGAATAGTACCAGCAGATTGGTGCCCCTTCTAATGACATCGAAAACTGTTTGACAATTTGAGCCTCAGTTAACCCGGTTGACTTCATATAAGTTATATACTGTTTCGGGTGCAAATGAGGTCCTCAGTGCCAATATACTTCTTCATGTCAGAGAATTTGAATTTCTTAGGCAAAGGGTCTTAATCATTTAGATCTAAATCACTGTAATTCAAAGAAGTATCCATCCATTTCTCTTTCATCATCAATTGTATATATGATACTATTTTAACTATTTCCTTTGCCCAGCTAATTTTTCAGCATCATCAGCAGGGTGAAACATTAGTCTGCCGGTTGGATCAGCAAGCATAGTTTTTAGGTCATCATCATCCCTATCCCTAGGGTTGACAGCAGTCTCAGCATCCAAATTAATAAGTTATTTCTGTCTAGCCATTTTCATCTTTCTGCCATCATTTTCCCTCATTATGTTTCGGGTTTCAGTAACCATTTTCTCTTTTAACTACTTCTTGAATACCTCTCGATTAAAGTTTGATATTGTTACAACTGGTTGTGGTGTAGCCCTAACTAAGTGACCTTCTTGGGTTTGTGTCCAAATAGAGGATGAATGATCTATGTCTACAAAATAATGAGTTAAAAATATGCATGACGTGTATGCATGATATGCAGGTGATCTTACATTTTTTAGCAGTATATTATATATTTACAAAAGGAAGACTATTTACAAACAAATAAATAAACACAAGTTGGTCTCAAAAGCAGTGCCTTCCAACTTTATTCCTACTAAATACATGTTCAATGGTAAGTTTCTTATTTAGAATTTTTGGTTTGGGTTTTAATTATCATCAGCGGATAACAAAACTGATGTTCATGTAAATCTCTCGAGATGAAACTAACAAGCAAATAGCAAATCTTATTAATAAAACCAAAGTCTAACATAACGCGCCATAATAGGGTGGTAAGGTCCAACCTAAATTAATCCATCATTATTAGGCTTGAATTTTATAAATGAGACTACCAGATGACCATCAAACACATGCATTTTGGAAAAACCCTAAGGGAAGTTGCTAAGTCACTACATGAGCTAGGTCAAGGGTAAGGTTAAAGGCTCTCATAGCTTTATACTTTCTTTCTGTCTTCCCACTCAAGGGTTTGAATGACGTACTCAATTACATTCAACTATGAGTGATAATAATCATGTACATTACCACCAGGTTTGAGTGAAACACAGGCAACAATGCAATAATTACCATCGGGTTATTTGGGACTGAGTGCACAGTATGTGTAATGGTGTTATGAATGCAAAAAATAACTAAATAATTAAAAATGATAAAACATAGAACACTGGAATCAAAATCTATATCTCTAGTAGAGTCGCCACTGTAGGTGGCGGTGTTTAGCATGCGCCTAAGTGTTTGGTGACTATGACATTGTATGAGCTCAAAGCCCACCAGGAATACAATCACAAGTATTTTGGGCCTAGATTAGAGAAGGTAGTCGCCACCTGAGTAAAATTCAAGACACACTATACAATAATTGGATCCCACGGAGAGGCTTAGCAGCCGTTCTCAGAGATTAGGTCTGAAAACTGGGTATGAACTTTTTTAATGCCCATCTGACTTTGCGATCGGTCTCCATTTATTTTTTATGTTTTATTATTTTTAATTATTTCTTTATTTATATGCAAATTACAATTGCCTCCAAATAAGTTTCAATTTTCACGATTATGTCCAAGTTTGTTAATTAGTCCATTTTACATGTAATTAAATTTAATCCACAACATATATCCATCACATTCAACATTCATCCATAAATAACAAGAAGATCATATATAATAAATAAATAAACACGCATGCAAAGAAATGGAGGGAGAAGAAATGAATTACAATCCCTTTTTAGCACACATAAATTGAAATTAAACCGAAAAATAAAAGAGATTTTAAAACAAATTCCACAATTTGTAATAATTGAATTGCTTTTGCTAGGTTTTCCATTCGAAAATAGCTAAAATTTTAATGTCAAGCACTTCAATGATAAAATATACGAAAGAACGGAGTCAGAATACAAAATAATAATAACATAAAAAATAATGTTAATCACGATAGTGACCAAGTCTAATCAAATGTAAAATTGGCAGAAACAACATATAACATTCAAAAAGGCAAATTAATAAAAAAAATAACAAAAGAAACAACAAGTATAAAACCAGAATCTACCATGGTAAGGATGCCCCCTGGCCATGCAGAGGCAGCACCTCTGTATAGAGGTCTCACCTCATGGTATAGAGATGAAATATGCTTTGCCTCAACATGCTGAGGCACCACCTTTATGAGGAGGCATCGCCTCAGTACCCTTCTAACATGCATAAATGGAATATTAATGGATGTAAACCCAGCTCAATCAATAAAAAATAATGAATTCAATATTATTCATAGAACAGTGAATAAAAATATGGTTTCAATTACCTAAAACATACATATACAATTCTATATATAATATAAAATAACTTAAACAAATTGTTAATGAATTCCAAATATATACATTTCTCTTATTCTCCATCTCCAGCCCTTGTAATCATGTTTCTTTTGTTCTAGAAGATCGTGGTTTATAGGCTGCTAGGAGTTGAGAAATTTGCGTTATTTTCAAAATAACATTATTATTATTTTGAAATAAAATCCATTAGGCGGCACCTCCACCTCTATGGGATTGATGCCTATAGAGGCATCACCTTAGTGATAAGGCGGTGCCTCTATGGCCTTCTTTGGCTAGGCTTTATGGGCCTTCATGCTTGCTAGGATGAATGGGCTGTAAGCTTTCATTAGAAGGGCCAGGGACTATATTTTATACTGTTAGGCTCATTTTTATCAATTTTTCATCATCGGACTTTACTCATGATTTGGGCTAAACCATGTGCCAATAATATTATAAAATTATTTATATTTAAGAATAAAAGTAATATTGATCCTTGAATATTGTTAAGTTGGCGCTAACAAGTTTGATTTATTGCATATTTCTATTTATATCTCATTTATTGAATATATTCCTATAATGTTTAAAATTGTTGATGGCACCGTGCATGTTGTGTGTATATAACTGTAAGATATTCAACAATTTTATTAGAAAGATTCTGTGAAAATGAATGCCAAATTGGTTGTTGGATTATTAAGTTTTTACAATATATTTCAAAACTTTAATTTGGCCAAATTAGATAAATTTATTGTATGGTCAAGTTACTCTAATGTCTAACAGAGGCAATAAAATTAAAAATCAAAATCTTATCTTTAGAATCTTGTAATTTAAAGTTCAAAGAAATAAGAAAAGAAATATCTTGTTTATTATAAAAAAATGATAATAAAAAAAAGGAATGAGAAATAAGTACTCATGGAATGAAAGACTGAAATCAAGATCTCAGACCTAAAATCAAAATCAACATTGAAAAAAAAAAATCAGTTCCAAAATCACTAATAACCCAAAATTTAATTATCCACTACTATGATCTCCCTTCAAATCTTAGTTCACCTTCCATAATAAACCCTCAACAACCTTCACCTATACGTGTGCTCAAAGGAAAAACTATAACCAGAAAGACCAAAATTGACAAACCACACTTATAAACTTAGGTTAGGGAAGATTTGTGCAATGCATAGCCTCAATTGGTGGCTACCCTTCTTTCTCCTGATATTTCTTCTTCATCTTTTTCATCCGTTCCTCCTCTTCTACTTTGGCCATTCATCTTTTCAGCATTAACTCCAGCACTACTAATAATTCTTTTGTGACATGTAAAACTATATATAAAAAAAAGAAATAAAGATCATATTTTGAGCTTAATATTATAAATCAAACAATACAATATGAATGCACAATAAATAATGAGAGAAAGAGGCTTGTAAACCATCCTTAGTAGCAGAAGTAAAAGTCTTGAGAGAAGACTTGAGTCCTTTTCTAGGCAGTGAAAATCCTTTTTCGGCCTTTCCATCAAATTAATTTCTAAAGTAACTGACTTAATCTTATAAAAATGATATAAACTTTTTAAGATAAATTTTAGCAGTTTTAATGCATTGAAAGTAAAAGATCCTAGTTAATTATATAGTTCAACAAAAAAAAAATATATTCAAGCATCGTATCCTACCCTCATTATCTTATTGGTTTTTCCAACTGTAGGAACTTTGACAAACACATCTTAATATGCAAAAATAAAAGAGGAAACTAAGTTCAAAAGACCAGGATTCCCATAATGTTAAAAGATCTATTAAGGACCTTTCTTGTTGAAAATAATAGCAAAAACATTTGTACATATAAATAAATCCTTACAAAAAACATCACAGGATAAAAACTACAGTGCATGTAGTTAATGAGAAATCTAGCTAATGGATCTCAATTAAATTTTCTTCCATAAAAAAAGATCTGATGAATTAAAAAGATACGACAAAAACTAGTATATGTTGAAGATTGGGATCAAAATCAAGACTGTTTTAGGCAAAGTGATGAATTGAACAATCAAAATGTGGATTAGCTACTTCCATTTGATACCTAGGAGAGATATTTAAGGTTATATAGAAATGTGTGCATCCTTTACTAAAATAACTTAATATAATGCAAAGTTCCTTCGTGGAAACATTAATATTATTAATGGTGAAGAGAACTAAGAGAGACCAGTATTATTAAAAGATGTCTGCCTTCTAGTGATTACCTTAAATGTTCTATTAGTCTTACTCGTGATAAAATGGCTTTCCACCTTGCTTTATAACATAGCCTCACTGTTGGACCTCAAATCTTGATGGAGAATGAGAGCACCAGATGGATCTAATGCAGAAGTGGTGCTTATGTTCTCAACTTTATCTTTTATATCACCTACAAAGGGGACTGATTAGCAAACTTCTTACGGTCCATGACCCCACCCATTATATGAACCAACAGGATGAGATCTTTAGTTTGTTAATCCATCTACTTTCTACCAAATGGTATAGCCCATAATATTGCGTAAAAAATACACTGATAAATGACTTTACTATTTTATAAAGATTAAAATCAATTGCATGTAAATAGCACGCATAAAGAACCTAGATGTAAATCACAATAATCATGAAACTGATGATATGGCAATTAAATGTTAGGGAAAAAACTCAAGCAAAGTTCATTAATGCAACCTAAAACATTCTATCTAAATATAGCAATAGTTGAATGAATGGATCTCAAAACTAAAGAATTCTAAATAAAATTTTAAAAAAGGAAAAACAATTAAGAAAATTTAACTGGCTCTTTTCAATAAGGAAGAAAGATCATCACCAAAGGAAATAGAGGTTGGTATTTGAGTGAAGATAGTCCGAGTTAGGATCAAATTAACGATAAAACAATTATTAAAATCTTCCAATGGCTTTATATCCATCTCTAAAGACTAACATCATATACAAAAAAAAAATCCAAGCAAAAGTATGGTATTTTCTAGAAAGATTAGAGCATTAAACATCATATTTTCAAATTAGCAAACTTTGTCATTGCATTACCCTTACATGCGTGAAGAAAAGTGGTAACCTCTACATAAAAATTACGAGCAAAAGCCAAATCTGTCAGTTAAAAAAAGAATTATGCAATTAAAAAAATTAAAATCTTGAATTAAACCAAACCATAAATCATCCAAAAAAATCATATTCTATAAACAAAATATAGAAAAGTTACAATCTTTGCTTCAATTTTCCATTAAAACATAAAAGAACATAAAGAATTTGGGTGAAATTAGAACTGACTTGTAAAGGAACATACCAGCAATGAATGGTTTCTAACAATGACCGCTTTGTTAGCTTCTGTCCTTTGTATGATACAATTGGAACATATGTTTTAAAATCAATTAGTAAATAAACATTGTGCTAAAATTTGTTCACAAACTTTAAAATAAAGTATTATATAGAATAGTACAACAATATTTTAATGGTGATAGAGGTTAAAAGAAATACCATGCACACAATTTTAGGGTCTGTTTGGCTAAACTGTTGCTGATAGCTATTACTAATAGCTATTAACTAGTAGCTGATAGCTAATTAATACTAAATATTTGGTAAAATTATAATAGTAGTTACTGATAATGTATTTAATTATATATATAGATATTACATATATAGTATATGATTTAAATATTAATAATAGTATGTATGATAAAAAAAATATTATTTAATACTTATAATTAGAAATATTATAGATAGTTTTTAATTATTTATATAATTTCAAAGAATGAATATATCTATTTTTATTAGATTTTTGACAATCTATTTTAAATAAATTATTATTATTATTAATGAGCTATAAATTTTTTTTATTAATATAATTTTTAATATTTTTATTTGTGTGATTAATATTTTTAATAACTATAATATTAATATTTTAATAATTATCCAAATAATATTTTATTAAGTAATGATAATCAATTATTTTATTAAGTAATGTAATTAGTTATTTTATTAAGTAGCGATAATTAGTTAAAGTTAAAAGGACAAGATAGTAAATATAATTTAAAAAATAGAGTTATTGGTGAAAAGCTCCAAATTAGAACTGATAAAAATTGGCACAATTCAGGTGTCTAACAGCTACCAGGTCTTTTTCAAAAAAATTAACCAAACAGATTTTTGTAGTTATTGGGAATTGAATAGCTAATAGCGCCATCCCAACAGCTAAAACAAACACCCTCTTGGGCCTGTAATAGAGATATGACATTAATGTTTTAAAGATGACATATAGACAATGAAGATTATTTACAATCAAAGATTATTTTGACCTTTGGTTTATCAGGCACTAATAATCATCGAGCATGCTGAGGTTTGTATAGTTTTTTAATATAAAGTTAAAATATATATAATATTTTTTTCAACATAGCAACTCTGAGAACTAATTAACTAAGTATTTAGAACACCTCAATGCTTCCTGATTGAACAGTAATGGACTGCCTAAGCCAACCTATAGAATCAATACAATTTGTTCCCAATTGAAATGCCCAGGCCAACTGATGAGGTACACATGTAATGAACTACATTAAAATTAAATTATCCTCATCCTATTAAATATGCTGAAAGTTACAATCTTGGAGTATTTTATTATAGTTGTTGCAGTAGTCTGGAGATAATATTGCTTGTAGTAAGCATCTAGACCAAGTGTAGCAGGTTCCCTGGCACCTAAATTTTTAATTGGTCTAGCACCCTAGAATAAGTAAGAAGAATGAAAAAGGCATTACCTAGGAGATATAAATATTTTCACATAGAAATAAAACACATAACATGGGTAAAGCATGAGAAGTTTCTAGTGTAACCTTAGTGTCATCAAAGCAACTACGGTACATGGACACATACTATTAGCAGAATTCCAAGCTGTACCAACAATTAAAATATCAACAGCTTAAATGTGAGTAATTGGAGTGATAAGGTGTCCTATAAATTATGGAGCGATAAGGATGAATCTACTCACATTGACAGCCCTGTTAGTGGAGATATTTTAGCTGATAA